>PISW01005059.1:0-145030 GCA_004023785.1 Mungos mungo | reverse complement strand
AGAGAGAGAGAGAGAGAGAGAGAGAGAGAATCCCAACCAGACTCCAAGCTCAGTCTCACAGCCATGAGATCACAACCTCAGCTGAAATCAAGACTCAGATGCTTACCCGAGTGAGCTAACCAGAAGCCCCTGGTAAGGTAATGTTTAGAAGAGAAACCCATGAATTGGTTATTATTTCAATAATTATTTAATTTGAATCATTATTAAATATTAATTATTAAATTCTTTTTTACTTTTGAAATGGTTTTGCACTGAGAATTCCATTGAATGTTCATAAAATTATTGTTCCATTTTACAAAAATAAATGTTGAGGCCACAATGAAAAGCTTCAGTAGATATAGGACATCATGGTCTTGATTGCAAGTTTTGTTGCTGCTTCTCCTGGTTGTTTGTTGGCATCTTAGATGCAGTTTGCTTTTCAAATGTCCTACCTGACCTAAGCAGTAAAGGATAATGTAGAGAAGACCAATGAGAGAAGAGAGACCATGAAGAGCAGACCCAATGAAGAGAATGAAGAGAATGACAGTTTCCAAAAGCAATGGTTAACTCAACAAATGTGGACGTGTGATGCATGCTAGTTTAGAAAGATGGAATGATTCATTCAACCAACAATGTGGACAACTGACCAAATACTGAATTTTATGTTGAATAAAAACAGTTTAGGAAATATGGCTTATGGTTAAAGATGGTAGAATGGGTTACTAAAAAAACAAACAAACAAACAAACAAAAACCTGGCTGTATAATCTTGTATGTCCCCTAGTAGCTACTAATTTCTGGTCATCTTACAGACTCACTTACAGCATTTTTACATTCCCTGGACTGAAATTTACATCAAAAGAATGTATAACAGCAGGGTAAGGTTTACATACATTTATTACTTTATATATAGTTTGGAATATTGTAGATTATAAAGGAAATTACCATTTAATTTCCCTTTTATCAGCCATAGAAATGCTCACATTTTGCATGGACTGTTATTCCTGCCCCATTTGTGTCTACATTTTGTGTAGCTGAAATTTTGACTATCATCCGTACTTAATACCCTTATGATATGTTTATAGGCATATATTTTCTTTGCAATGAGTTAGTCTCTATTGACTTTCAAATTAGTTAACTCATGATATGGAACTTATCTAGGACATACAGAAAACAAGAAGCAATTTTATATTTTGACAATATTGAGTGAAAAGAGTATTATTCACACACACACACACACACACACACACACACACCACAGAATATATGCTTGATCTTGATCTATATATCTCAGGAGGGAGAGAGGCAAGGGAAGTCTGCATTTTGAGTGGTAACCCATGCTTACACCAGAGAGACTATTCCAAAGAAACAACCAATTTGACTCCTTTGTAATTTATACATGACGTTAGTAAATCACATTTTTTGGAACAAATATACTGTGCATTATATACAGCAATGCATAGAATATCAAAAGAGGCTTATACTCTAGTTGTACAAATGTCAAAAGTACATAATAAAAATGAGCTATTAAGCCTGATACACCCATGACCATGAACACAGACACTTATGTGTGCAAGGAAAAGACGAGATGGATTACTGGAGTCAGCAGAATAAAAGCAATTGTTGATGATATGGGTAATTTAGGAAGATCTCAGAGATGAGTTTGGTTGGTATTTCTTTGATAAGGCAAATGTGTTAGGCATATACATAGGAATTGGGGTTGTTTTCTGAACAAAAATGGTAGATGGACCTGCCTCTTGCTTCTGAGTATCTCTGAACACAGAGAGCATCTTACACCTCCTTTTTCTCCCCATGCAAAATCTGAAAAAAAAAAAGAATTACGGCTGATTTCATGGATTTTAAAGATTAAATAACACCCCATAATATTTAGAGGTCAGCTCATCAAGGTTATCTTATAGTAAATTAGTCTAAATATGCAGAATATCAAAGCTAAACCCACAAAAACCCATTAATTTAAAAAAACCCATTACTTTAAAAAATGAACTATATTCATTCATAAAACCTATTTAGGCAGCTTACAAGATATTGACTTTTGCAATGAATTTAATTTTGAATTGACAATAATAGGAAACAGAATTGAGAGGAAAGCACAAGTAAACGGATGGAATTATTGTCAATATTGAATATAAATTCGGATTTTTAAATTTTGAGTGTTCAGTTGGAGAGCAAAGTAATCTTATCTTCAGAAGCAAAAAAGCATGATAATTCAAAGCAGGAAAAAAGACTCAGGTGAGTACCCCTGGGTGGTTCAGTCTGCTGGGTTTCCAACTTCTGCTGAGTCCTCACCGTCAGTGAGTTTGAGCCCCGCTTCAGGCTCTGTGCGAAAAGCTCAGAGCCTGGAGCCTGCTTCAGATTTTGTCTTCCTCTCTCTCTGCCATTCACCACTCACACTATGTCCCTCAAAAATAAAATAAAAACATTAAAAAGATTTTTTAAAGACACAAGGATTTTTTCTACAAATATATTTAATAGTAATAAAATTACATTTACCGTACTGTTAGAGCACAGGCATTTATAGATTTCTTTTATAAGGAACTGTGTAACTTGGCAAGAATGCCATTCTGTTTATGTATAAGAAGAAAGCAAGAGCCTAACGGTTTGGAGTGACCTGTACTTCTGAATAAATCATTCCCACAGATGAAATGTGAAGAGGTGAAAGCAAATGACAATACTTCCATCATAAAGCAATTTGTGCTCCTGGGATTTTCTGACTTTCCAAACCACCAACAGTTACTATTTGGAGTGTTCTCCATCATTTATGTCATTATCTTAAGTGGAAATAGCCTCATCATAATAATAACCAGAGTTGACAAGGCACTACAGAAACCCATGTATTTTTTCCTGGCGAATCTTTCCTCCTTGGAAATCTGTTATGTGTCTGTCACCATCCCTAGGATTCTGGTGAACCTTTGGACTCAGGATGGAAGCATTTCTGTGCTGGGCTGTGCCTCCCAGATGTGCTTCTTCCTTATGCTGGGAGCCACTGAATGTTTCCTCCTGACAGTGATGGCCTATGACCGCTACGTGGCCATTTGTAACCCTCTGCACTACCCTCTAATCATGAACCAGAAGATGTGTATCCAACTGGATGTTGGCTCCTGGATTGGAGGTGCCCCAGTCCAGATAGGACTAACAAGTCAAATGTTCTCTCTGCATTTCTGTAATTCTAACCAAATTAACTACTTCTTCTGTGACATACCCCCTATCCTCAAGCTAGCCTGTGGGGACGTCTTTGTACATGAGTTGTCAGTCTATGTGGTAGCTATGTCTTTTATCACATTTCCTTTTATGTTGATACTTGTCTCTTACAGCAAAATCATTTCCACCATTCTGAGGTTGCCCACAGCCAGGGGAAGGGCCAAAGCTTTCTCTACATGCTCTTCCCACCTGCTGGTTGTGTTTTCATTCTTTGGATCAGCTTCCATTACCTACCTAAGGCCCAAGTCCAATCATTCTGCAGAAACTGACAAACTGCTCTCTCTTTTCTACACCATAGTGACTCCAATGTTTAATCCCCTGATTTACAGTCTTAGGAACAAGGATGTGATCGCAGCACTGAGAAAACTATTACTTTAAAAAAGGGTGTGATAAGTCCTTTTGTCCAGGTTTTAGCTCCTTGCCACACATACATCAAGGAAACATTTCAAATGTCTACATTCCTTGTAAGGAACTAACCAGCTCCAGTTTACAATATACTTCTAGATACAATAAATTGTATCCAGAATACAATTTATTGTGCTTGGATGCATACCAGGCAAGTTAATCTGTCTTCAGTGCTCCAAGCTTGAAACTCATCCCACCTCATGAATAAAATAGTAATGTGCACCACAGAATTCATATGAAATTAGAATACAAATAAACTCTTATAAAATGGAAGTCATCCTGTCAAGATTTTTTGCTTGATTATACTAAAAACTATATGAGATTATTTACCTAAATAGTTTCTTAAACCTGCACACTAGTATTTCTTAACATTCTTTGATTCCAGAGGTGCCCAGTTGGCTCAGTTGGTTATAAGTGTCAAACTCTTGATTTTGGTTCAGGTCATAATCTCATGGTCATGAGATCGAGCCCCAACTCAGTCTCTGTGCTGTGCATGGACCCTGCTTAAGAGTCTCTGTCTACCTCTGCAATTCTACATTGTGTATGTGCACACTCTCTGTCTCAAAAAACAAAACAAAACAAAAAACCCTAAAAGTAAAATAACAATAATGAAAACCATTCTTTGATTCTATAGACAGATAATTTAAATAGCACATACATAATAAATGTTTGTTAAATGAATCATCTAATAAATGAATGGGGAAATTCATATTACTGTCATATACCTCAGACTTTTGGCAAAATTAAGAAATTTCACACATCTGTGAATATTGAAAGCATATTTATTCAACCTACTATGTAGAAATCTCCAATCATAAAACCAAAAGAAAGTCTTACATTCAGTTAGCTTTCTTCCAAAATAACTTCTAGCTAGAGCACATAATATAATAGGATGCTCCTACCTGTGTCAGCCAGATTACTTTGGACATTTTTCGTAATGCCTATTTATTTTTGAGAGAACAGAGTGCAAGTCAATAGGCGCAGAAAAAAAGAGAGACAAGTGTCTGAAGTAGGTTCCAGGTTCTGCACTGTCAGCCCAGAACCCAATGAAGGGCTCTAACTCATCAACTGTGAGGTCATGACCTGAGCTGAGGTGGGACACTTAACCAACTGATGCCACAGCAATCCCTGCACATATTTCTATGTTTAACTTAACAATTTTGGCCTCAAAGCAATTTGGTTTTAATTACTTCATTTCTTCTTTAATAAAACTATAAACAGTTATTCCTTTGCCAATTCATATTTTGAAAAAAAAATATTCATGGGGCGCCTGGGTAGATTAGTCAGTTGGGTCAGTGGGTTAAGCGCCCAACTTCATCTCGGGTCATGATCTCACAGTTTACGATTTTGAGCCCCACACCCGGCTCTGTGCTGACAGCTCAGAGCATGGAGCCTGCCTGAGATTCTGTGTCAACCTCTCTCTCTGCACCTGTCCTGCTCATGCTCTGTTTCTGTCTTTCTCTCTCAAAAATAAATAAACATTAAAAAATTTTAAAGAAAATAAAATATCCTTGTGTTTGAAAGTGAAAGTATGTGTTAAAACTTATTTTCAGAATTACGCAAAGTCCTCACAGCAGCTTTTATATAGTGTGCCTGATCTTACATACTTTTAACCCTCTCCAAATTGTTGGAAATTATTAAACCTTTGACATGGTTTCATCAAGGGAAAGGATCACCTGTCAGTTGAACCACCAATGGCTGTCTCCCAATTCCAGATTCTCAAGTCAGTCACTGGCATGCAGAGATTATTGAGTGCATCTGTCTCTGAATCTTCTGTTGGTAATTCTTTGATAATTATGTTGTTCTGTAGTATTAGCTCTGATTGTACTTGTAGGAGAATATTAGCTCCTGTTCTTTATTTTTTTAAATGTTTATATTTAGTTTTGAAAGAGAGAAAGAGAGAGCAAGAGAAGGGGAGGGACAGAGAGAGAAGGGAGGGGGCAGAGGATCAGAATCAGGCTCTGCACTGACAGCAGTGAGTCTGATGCGAGGCTTAGACTGATGAACCATGAGTATATGACCCGAGCCAGGTTGGACGCCCAATCAACAGAGTCACCCAGGCACCCTGGACTCCTATTTCTTAGATGGTTATATTTTGTATCATTAATGTTTTACATCCTTTATCATCTAACACAATGTACTACACTTAATTATTTACGTATTTTATCCATGTAACTACATGTGTTTATATCCCTTCCCATTAACGTTTTATATAAGAATTTGTTATATGATTATGCTAAAAACCATGATGGTGATGACAATGGTGATGATAGTGATGATAAGGATACAAGATGTGGTCATTTTTGTTTCTGACATTTAGTAAAGCTAGAATCACAATCGGATTGAAATAGTACTATCCCAAGAGTTCAGAAAACTAAATTTTAATCTTTGCTTTACCAATATCTTGAGTGATTCATTTAGCTACTATTTCATTCCATTCAAGAACAGAAATTCAACTGAGTACCTTCTAAAAATCTTACCAGCTTTTTTCAGTAACTCATAAACTGTGTTGTATCCATTTCAACTGGTAGAAAGGAGCTCCAAAGACCTGTACAAAGCAAGGGGACTTTACAGGCAGGACGAAGCAGGAACAAGGACGTTATGCTAGGCGAAAATTGAATTGGTTTTTTCAAAATTGCTTTCCTAGTAGGGCATAGCAAGGATATATCAGGAACATTACCTCCCTTGATTACCCTGATTGAGTGGTCTTAGATTTTACTTTTGGAAAAGCCAAAACTGAAGCTAGGTTTTGGTTGATGTGGGGCTTGAAATAAACAACTCCAGGTATGCCTGAGTGGCTTAGTTGGTTAAGCGTTCGACTTCAGCCCAGGTCATGATCTCACAGTTCTTGAGTTGGAGTCTGCATTGGACTCTGTGCTGACAGCTGAGAGTCTGGAGCCTGCCTGAGATCCTGTGCCTCCCTCTCTTTCTGCCCCAACCCCGCTTGTTATCTGTGTCTCAGAAATAAATAAACATTAAAAAAATTATTTTAAAAAAATGAGTGACTATTTTGGACCTGTTGTCTTCCCTTTAACAATTCACAAATAATAGAATGGTGAAAATACACTATTTTCTATGAACTCCCAGGATTATGATAAGGATCAATATACACTTTGCATGGGAAAGCATTTGGAAGAATTTAAACTGCCAAAAATGGAAGTGTTGGCTTTGATTCAGTATAGTTCTCAGGGAAATCACTAGCCATGTTGTATTTTACTTCAAAGTCATAGAGATAATCAATATACAGCTGTTTTTGAGGAAACGGGACTTTCCACAATATGAATTACCTAGGGAAGAAAACTTATTTACATACACATTAGAATTATCTTCCTATGATTTTACTTAAGCTTTTATGCTTTTTTAAAAAGGTGTTTCTCAATTCTTTGCTCATCTCAACAAGGATTATGGAAAAGACCTCTGTATGCATTAATACTCAATGAAATATAATTAACATTTATATCATAATGAACTCAGTACCAGTTAACAACTACAGGATTATGACTTTTTGAACTTTTACAAAATTCTTTAAAACCTTTTGTTTTCTCTTTTTATATCCCTTTTCTTCCCAGTCCGTTAATTCGCAATGAGGCAGCCTCTGGAAATTACACCCTGGATTCACTTAATTATATATGCTATTCCTTATAGCTAATATAATTGAGGCTGGTTGAAAAGAAATTAATGAGCCATAAACTGTACATAATTTATAAAAATGTAATCTGACCTTACATATAATTCTTTGACTAGCACATGATTTCTAGTGAGGGCTCCACATATTTATTTCATGAAAGGACCAAGAATTTATTCTCATGCACCTTCCTTTGGTTCTGACTTTTATATTATACCAGTCTTCTAGAGAGTGCCATTTTCTGACTTTTGGTCACCCAACACATGGGGAATGCAGTATATGACTTGGTGTGCCATTTGCTGAGGATTTCCATTCTTTGCTATATCAAAATAGGTGTGTCAATATATATGTCATCAACAATATGTAGATGTAATGAAAAAGGAAACATGCACTTTCCTGTCTAAACTTATATTGGATGAGTGTTGTTATTTGTAGAAGACAGCCTCTTCCAAAGGGCTATTTACACATTATTTTCTCAACAAGGTGACAACTTTGACACAATATTCCTCTCAATAAAACACTATTAAAAAATCAACATAGGGACACCTGGGAGGCTCATTCCATTAAAAAATGGACTCTTGGTTTCATCTCAGGATATGGTTTCATGGTGCATGGGATAGAGCCCCACATTGGACCCTGTACTGACAATGCTGAGCCTGCTTGGGATTCTTTTTTCCACTCTGTTTGCCCCTGCCCCTCCCCAGCTCATGCACATAGGCACAACCTCTGTTTTTCTCACAAAAACAAATAAAGAAGATTTAAAAATCATAATTACCTATGAGATGTAGTAGTGATTATATTTTACAAAAGATTATTTTATCAGAAAATGTATAACATGAAAAATATATGTCTTTACAGGATATAAAAAAGATTTCAACATAGTACTTTCAGTCACAAAGTAGTAGTGACCTATTTTCTCTGTTGACCTCTAGACGCTAAGCATGACACTTGGCTGGTCAATGGCCAGAGTGGATACAAGGCCTTCAGTCCTGCAATCTCAGGGAACTAAGTTCTCTTAACAAGAAATGAAGTGCAGCCCTGCCAACATTGAGTTTTGCTCATTGACATCCATTATGCACCTACAGCAACAGGTGTGTTATTAGGAGCACCTGGGTGATTCAGTCAGTTAAGCATCTGACGTCATCTCTAGTCATAATCTCCATCCAAGGCCCATATCGGTTTCTTTGCTGGCCACCCAGAGACCACTTGGGACCCTCTTTCTGAATCTGTCTCATCCCCTCCCCTACTTGCATTCTCTCTCAAAAATAAATAGTCATTAAAAACAACAAAAGTATGCTATTATAAGTTAACCTATTTGTGGTAATTTATTACTACAGCAATAGAAAATGAATACAGAAATTCACATATAACATGGTGCGATGTTGTAGCCTGGCTCATAACATACCAATATAAAGTTTCTTTCCTATAACCAATTAACTACAGAGTTTGAGAATTTGAAACTCTCAACTTCCCAGGCCCCTTCCCGCTAAGTATGAGCAGATGACTCAATGCTGACCAAAGAGATAAATGTAGATATCGGCACATGTTCTATATTTTGCTTTCATTTTTTTCATTCCTGAAAGGTTTCCAAATGTCATTACCTAAGAATGGAAAATAAGGAAAGTGAAAGAAACATGGCCCTCTGATGTCATTTTCAAAGCCCTGGCCTCTGTCCCTCATTCCCCCAAAATCCTGGTGTGTGAAGCAAATAAATATGTTATATTGTATATGCCTGAATACAACCTTAAAGGAGACTACGCCTACAATATTAATGTATCACAATGTTTGGTGGTGAATAGTTTCTCTTTAGTTTATATTCATCTTGTGCAGAATTCTTTTTTGTGGTAGGAAATGATTCTCAGGAATGTAAATTTTGGTACTTTTAATGATTGTGGTAAGATAAACACTTAAGGTGTTTAAAGGGTGCTTTTCTTCACTCTGCATATTTTTAAGACACCTTCTTCTGATGTACCTATTTTTGTCGATATAGACAGTTGTGAATATAAACACATTTTATTAGTACTTTGCAAAGATTTAATATAAACCAAGTAGTAATAAGGGAGTAGCACTAAAGTGTAAGGATGCAGGTCCGATTCAGCCTTCCCATGTACTTAAAGGGGAAGGTGCTGGCTTCTCCTTATGAAAGGGTGCACATTAAGGAGGGACAACTCCTGCAGCGCCCAATCGGGAGAGGCCGGCTGATACCTTTGACCTTTCAAGGGCCGGGCATAGTCCCGCCCTATGTGGGGATCCTGGGCACACTGATTGGTCAATACTCCGAATGTTGTGATTGGCTCCCACAACTACCAATATTGATGGGGGGTAGGGATTGGAGCACTGTGCCTGTGTCATCATTTCCTGTAACTCCCCTTCCCAATCTCATAAAAGGCCTACCCTGCCTTAGTTCGGGGCTCTCTCCACGCGGCCAGCGGGTCAGTGGAGTCTGTGAGCCCAAGCTTAAGCCTGTAATAAAGCCCTTTGTTTTTGCAGGCATGACTCGGTCTCCCTGGTAGTCTCTGGTCTTTTTTGGGGGGCGATATTACAAACTTGGGCACAACATTTGGTGCATTGGCCGGGAAATCCCCCCCTCCTCCCCCAGAGTTCCTGGGACACTGACTCGTTGGGCCTAATCGCTGGCTGGTGAGTACACTCGTTTTTTGTTTTCTTGTCTGTTTTGGTGTTTGTTTGTGTGTGTGTGTCTGTCTGCGTCTTCGGACCGTCTTCGTCCTTTGGGACCATCTGTTGTCTGACTGATCAGTTTGGTTTGTGGGGCCTCAAAGAAGCCAGGTGGACCTGCCATGGAAAGCTCGGGGCTGTGGGTGCCAAGAGACGTCTGCACCCACCCAGGAAGTAGGTGAGTGGGGTCTAAGACCCCACCGGGAGGCCGGAGAGCTGGTTCACCTGCAGTAGTTTAGGTGAGTGGGATCTAGGATCCCACTGGGAGGCTGGAGAGCTGGCTCGCCTGCAGGGGGTTTCACTGGTGGCAGCAGTGAGACCCCATTAGGAACAGGGGGAGACTGGAGTAAATCTCCTCTTGCCAGGATTCTGGTGGCTCTCTGGAACAGGTCATACATCGGCGGCACAAGGGAAAGCTGGGTGCCCTTGGCTTAGTCATAGAGCCAACTTGTGTCTGTCTCTCTGTGCACCTGTTTATAGTGTGGTACTTCTGGGGTTCCACTGGTGGCAGCAGTGTGACCCCATTGTGTGTGTATTTCCCTTGGCAGTTGTTTGTGTAAGTCCTCCTCGGGAGGGAGGCATGGACGGAGGTGGAGTGTAAGTCCTCTTCAGGAGGAAGGCAAGGTATAAGTTCTCACCAGGATGGAAGTGAAGAAGTGTAATTCCTCCCTGACTAAGGGGTTCCACTGGTGGCAGCAGAGAGACCCCTCTTGCATTTGTTTGCTGTGCATGCGTCTGTTCTCTGTGCATCTGTTTGCTGTGCGTCTAAGTATGATTTTTGCTGTGACTACATTCAGGGACTCTCTTATGAGAATGTGGGGTCTTTACCCAACATATTTTTCTTTGGAAAGTGCACAAGGACCATTATCTCACTTTGGTTCTCTCCTCCCCTGTCCAGGAGGACTAATTCTTGTGTTCTGTGGCTTAATTTTGTTTTTCGTATTGGTTTATTTTGTTTGGACTAGCGCCGTGGGACAATCTACTTCCAATCCCCTAGATCTAGTTCTGATTCATTTTAAAGAAGTTAAAACTCAAGCCCACAATCTAGCGATAGAGGTCAAGAAGGAAAAGATGGAAAACTCTGTAAATCTGAGTGGCCCACCTGTAATGTGGGATGGCCACCTGAGGGTACCTTTTACCTCCCCATCATAGAAGCAATAGAAGAAAGAGTTTTCCAACGTATGGGGAGTCATCTAGATCAGATCCCATACATTGTTGTCTGGAAGGATCTGGTCACTAACCCACCCATTTGGGTGAAATCCTTTCTCTCTCCAGTATCTTCTCAGGTTCTGGTGAATCAAAACCCAGAAGAAGAAAAGCTGAGACGAACCATGACCTCACCCTCAGCACCCCCCTACCCGATTTTGCAGGAAGAAGCAGATGAGGATCTCCTCTTTCTCCCTCCACCTTACCAACCCCCTCCAACTCCCTCAGATCCTGCTCCTAATGTCCCATTGCCACCACAGCCATCTTCCTCTGCTCCATCCCCTTCTGTTGAAGGAGGCCCAGCATATGGGACCCGTGGCCAAAGGGGCACCACCCCAGACTCCACAATGTTCCCTTTGAGAGCCATGGGACCTATAGACGAGGCAGGAAACCAGCCTCATCATTATTGGCCCTTTGCCTCTTCTGACCTTTACAATTGGAGATCTCAAACCCCCCCTACTCAGAAAACCCCAAGGTCCTCACTGGGTTATTAGAAACTGTACTCTTTACTCACCAACCCACTTGGGATGATGTCAGCAATTGTTGCAGGTTCTGTTTACAACTGAGGAGTGAGAACGGATCCTGCTGGAAGCATGAAAATTTGTTCCCGATCCAACAGGAGTACCCACCATAAACCCCACTGACATCAATGCCAGATTTCCCCTTGTCCGTCCCAATTGGGATTATAACACAGGAGAAGGTAAGGAGCACCTCAAGGTCTATCACCAGGCTCTATTGGCAGGTCTCAAAGCAGCCACTAAGAGGCCCACTAATCTGACTAGTGTATATGATATAAGGCAGGAGGCAGATGAAAGCCCCACCCCTTTTCTAGACCGGGTGATGGAAGCCTTCAGACAGTTCACCCCGTAGGATCCAGAGCACGCAGATCATAAGTCAACTGTGGTAATGGCTTTCATTAACCAGGCTGCGCCCGACATTAAGAGAAAACTACAAAAAGTTGAGCGCCTTGGAGAAAAGACTCTCTGAGATCTAGTAGAGATAGCAGAAAGAGTGTACAATAAGAGGGACAGTGCTGAGGAAAAACAAGTAAAGGCAGAAAAAAGAAAATAGAGATTTAGCTAGAGTGTTACGGACCATGACTGCAAACCCAGAGGACTGCCACCACCAATTAAAGAAAATTGCTGGAAGGAGAGGACAAGAAAAAGACCCAGAGCACCACAGGACACCAATAGGTAAGAATCAATGTGCCTATTGTAAAGAGGAAGGACACTAGCTCAGAGACTGCCCTAAGAGAAAAAGCACCTAAAGTGTTAATCGCTGGGGAAGATAGTGATTAGGGAGGATGGGGTTCGGAACCCCTCCCTGAAACCAGGGTAACTCTTAAGGTGGAGAGGAAATCAACTAACCTCTTGGTGGACACTGGGGCTCAACACTCGGTATTATTAGAGGCCAAGGGGCCTACCTCAAGTAAGCGATCTTGGGTCCAAGTTGCCACCGGGACCGAACAGTATTCATGGACTACCCCAGACTGTTCTTACACCCTGCTGGGGAGAGACCTTTTATCAAAAATGAGGGCCCAGATTCATTTTGGCCTGCAAGGAGCCCCTAACTCCTGGTGCCCACATTGACTGGTGGCTCCAGGAATACCCACAAGCCTGGGCATCTTAAGAGCCTGCAAGTCTGCCTGGAACACTCCTTTGCTCCCTGTTTAAAAGCCTGGTACTAATGACTGCTGTTGAGTGGCATGATCCTGATATTGGCATTCACGGGCAGCTGACTTGGACTCAACTTCCTCAGGGGTTTAAAAACTCCCCTACCATCTTCGATGAGGCACTGCATAAAGACTTGGGTGAGTACCGGAGGGAAAACCCAGATGTTACATTGTTGCAGTATGTTGGTGATCTCCTGATCACAGCCACCTCTGAAGAAAGCTGCCTTCAGGGAACTAAAAATCTACTCCTAACATTGGGCAAGTTGGGATACAGAGCCTCTGCTGAAAAGGCTCAAATCTGTAAGCCCCAAGTTACTTATTTGGGATACATCCTCAAGGATGGACATAGATGGTTGTCTCCGGCCAGAAAGGACACCATCTTCCACATACCCCCACCTAAAAACCCTACACAAATTAGAGAGTTCTTGGGGTCGGTGGGGTTTTGCAGATTGTGGATTCCAGGCTTTGCAGAAATTGCTAAGCCCTCGTATCAACTGACCAAAGACAAGAGTGAGTTTCAATGGACCCCTGAACATCAACAAGCATTTGAAACTCTAAAAACAGCTCTCTTGTCAGCACCAGCGCTGGAACTTCCTGACATTACTAAGCCTTTCCCACCTGTTTGTGGATGAAAGTAAAAGTGTGGCCAAGGGTGTGCTCACCCAGATGCTAGGACCCTGGAAAAGACCAGTGGCCTACTTGTCCAAATGCTTGGACACAATAGCGGCCGGATGCCCCCCCCCCTGTTTAAAGACTGTGGCTGCAGTGGCATCTTTAGTTAAGGACGTGGATAGATACTTTCTCAGGGTGGGCTAAGGCCTTTCCTACCAAGAGCGAGACAGCCACTATTGTGGCAAAGAAATTATTGGAAGAGATCCTGCCAAGGTATGGTTTTCCTGAGCTTATAGGGCCAGATAATGGACCAGCGTTCATGTCTAGGGTAAGTCAGGAAATAGCACAATTCATTGGGGCCGATTGGAAATTACATTGTGCATATAGACCCCAAAGTTTAGGACAGGTAGAAAGAAGGAATAGAACTCTGAAAGAGACCTTAACTAAATTGACCTTAGAGACTGGCAGAGACTGGGTAGCCCTCTTTCCCTTCACCCTGTATCGGGTGCAAAACTCTCCCTACCAAATGGGTTTAACTTACTTTGAAATTATAGTTTTGTGACCCTTGTTAAAAACATTGTTGTTCCTTTAATGTTTGTTTACCCAGATTAAGAAATCTGTGATATTCAGAAATGTTATAAAGTATTTGTTTGTAATCTAGAGCATTTATCTTTTCTCTCTACTTAAACCATCTAAAATTCAAAAACACAGTGAGTATTCCACCAATGCATTAGTCTTGATTTGGCTATCTCAGATAAAGGAGGTTTTTTTAGAGAGAAAAACTGTTTCAGCAATGCACTACTGTGAATGTAACTCTAGTTCTGTTGTCTTTGAATATTTGTTGTTGGATCTCAGGCTTCTTAGTCTGTGAGGATAATATTTAAAATGGGGGTCACGCATTTTCAAGAGACTTAAATGTGGACTTCACAGATAAACAAGAAGTTCAGCCCCTATTAAAGTTTCAGGCATCACCCTGGAGTTAAGGCCAGTTCTGAAGAACCCTCAACTTGGTGAGATGATCCAGATCCAGATGATCAGCTTGAACTAATCCTCAAAAAGACTCTGACTCCAGAGATCTCCAGCCCTGTTCCAGCCACACCCCAGAAGCTGGCTGGTCTAGCATGGCAGAAGTCTGAGGAATCACCGGTCCACTTTCAAAATTTGGCTCTTATATCATTAATAAGATCATAGCATTTGTCAAAGAGCATGTAAATATTATTCAATTAATGGTCTTAAGAAACCAAAACAACAGTAACATAGTTGACCCAGGATTGGGTCAAGTTACAAGGCAGAGGGGGGAATGTAAGGACACAGGTTCAATTCTGCCTTCCCCTGTACTTAAAGGGGAAGGCGCCAGCTTCCCCTTATGAAAGGGCACACATTAAGGAGGGACAACTCCTGCGGCACCCAATTGGGAGAGGCCGGCTGATACCTTTGACCTTTCAAGGGGTGGGCCTAGTCACACCCTAGGCCCACTGATTGGTCAATACTTCGAATGTTGTGATTGGCTCTCACAACTGCCAGTATTGATGGGGGGGTAGGGATTGGAGCGCTGTGCCTGTCATCATTTCCTGTAACTCCCCTTCCCAAACTCAAAAAAGGCCTACCCTGCCTTTGTTTGGGGCTCTCTCTTCACGTGGCCAGCAGGTCAGTGGAGTCAGTGAGCCCAAGCTTAAACCCGTAATAAAGCCCTTTGTTTTTGCAGGCGTGACTCGGTCTCCCTGGTAGTCTCTGGTCTTTTTTTGGGGGTTGATATTACAAACTTGGGCAAACAAAAGGTCTAAAAATGACACATTGAGATTTCCAAAAAAAAGATGGGTATTGGTTTCTATGTAAGGCTCTTCTAATTATATCAGACTCCAGACATTTGATGATTTGAAAGCAGTTTCTTCACAAATTTCTCACATTAAGAAATATATTTCACTGTGTTTAATATCAAATTTGCTGCCACTCTTGTATGGTTTTGGCATTGAAAAACATTGTTAAATCTGTGGATTTTACATATATTATTTATTCCTTGGATTACAAAGAATATGTCCTCTTCACCATTATTTGAAATAGCATCCCAGGAAGGACAACTATTTCAAGAGCTTGTGATTAACAGTATCTGTATAAGTACTATGTGGTTATGTTTTAATCTATCTTTCCTTTGAGCATTTGTACAACCATGAAAGTTCCTATAACTAATATTTCATCATTCAGATAAGGTCTATACTGACAAATGGTCTCAAAATGAATTATGATTTATCCTCTTGACTTGATGGGCATCAACTTGTTGTACTTGAAATATAGGACAATTTTAACAGTTTGTTCAAATATTTTAGTAATATTTGTTGGACGAACATGATAACCACTACACTATGGGAACTTCGCTTAGTAAAATTTGTGACATATATATCACGTGTCTTCTGTTCTATCATTCACCATTGTCTGTGTGTCCATTTCTACAGGCTCTGTTGACTGAGTACCTAAGAATGTCCATGACAAACAAGAATCCCTTCTGGGGAGCAAGAAAGACCTCCTTCCAGTATCTGAGAATATTTTCAAATATACAGGCTGGCATTGGAAGAGAGTTTTTAAAATGTTGTTGCCAAGGGAGACTGCTTGTAAAATAAGGATAAAATATAATCTTTAGACTGAGTCAGGGAAGTGGACTACATAGCATCTTACTGATGCGTTTGTTAATTGGCAGCATTATAAGATTTATATTTAGTTTATACACCGTGAATTTTAAATTTACATACATGGTAAAATTCATTTTTTTCAGTGTAAGTTCCATGAGATTTGACAAATTCATGGAGTTGTATTATCAAAGACACAATTAAGGCTCAGTTTCAGCACTCTCCAAAATCCTTACCTGTTGCCTTTTTGCAGTTGGGAGTTCCCAACAATGGTATCACCTGGCAATCTTCCTCTGTCTATATAGTTTTCAACATTTCAGAAAGTCATATAAATCTAATCAGATGGTAAAATCTTTTTAGTCTGGCTCCTTTCACTTGGCATAAAGCACTTGGCATCTGCCTTGTTGTTGGACACGTTAATATAGTCTGTTCATTGTTATTGTTGAGTAGTGTTCTAAAGTATGAGGTACTGAAGTTTCTTCTTCATTGCCTAGATTGACAGCAATCATGTTATTTCCACTTTTTAGCTCTTTTACACCAAACCAACCTGAATATTTTGTCTATATTCTGTGTGTGTGTGTGTGTGTGTGTATAAACACAAATTTTTATTTCGCTATGATAAATACCCAAGAGTGGGACTTTCAGGTAAATATAAATGGTAAACATATACTTTATTTTATAATAAACTGCCACTCAAAATGGTAAACATATACTTTATTTTATAATAAACTGCCACTCATTTTCTAGAATAGATGTTCATTTGGCATTCCTGTCAGAAATGCTTGAGTTTCTGGTTGCTCTGAATCCTTGGCAGGATTAGGTGTTATTGTATACCGTTTTTTTTGTATTTAGTGTTGTTGTGGGTTTTTTTTTTTTCATTCTAAAAGGTGTTCAGTGATATCTCATTTTGTTTTGATTTTTCACATCCCTAATTGGAACTGATATGACCCTCTTTTCATGGCCTTCTATGTAATCTCTCTATCTTCTTGAATGAAAGTCTGCTAAAGTTGTTTGCCAATATTTTAATTGGGTTTTTTGATTCCTAATTGCTGAAATTTGAGAGTTTACGTATATTTTAAACACACACTTTGTTAAATAGTTTTGTGCAAATCTTTTCACCCCGGACTGTGCTTTGCCTTTTTGTCTCTTCATGGAGTCTATTAAGTAGCAAAGGTATTTACTTAATTTAATGAAATTCAATTTCTTTTTCTCTTCCTTCATTATTCATGATTTTGACTTTTATTTATGTAGTTTTGTCCTAGTCCAAGGTCACAGAGCATCTCCTATGTTTATTTTAAATATTCATGGTTTAGCTTTTATATTAACATATGATCCATTTTATTGATATTTATTTGGAAAAAAACAAGGCTTTTATTTCATTAAGTTTCTCTGTTCTTTTTCTTTTTTTACTGTCATTTATGATTTTTCTAATCTTAGATTCACACTGAAGGTGATACAATGGTCCTGACAGCCCTTGACTTAATACTTCTGAAATTTTATTTTTTTAAGTTTATTTATTTATTTTGAGAGAGAGAGAGAGAGAGAGGCAGACAGAGAGGGAGAGAGATAATCCCAAGCAGGCTATACACTGAGAGCTGAAAGGCTTGAATTCACAAACAATGAGATCATGACCTGAGCTGAAATCAAAAGCTGGAATCTTAATTGACTGACCTATACAAACTCCGACTTGTGAAATTTTAATGGCAGAGAAATTTACTTCCCTTTAATGTGGGACACTGTATGCTTGCATCTTTACTAGAACATCTCAGTTTATAAGTAATATGTAAGTATCATCTTCTGAGTTTAAAATGCTTATATTTCTCTATGAGGACAAAAACAGTAAGAGATAGAGACTTAAGAGAAAGAGCGGCATGGTCAGAAATGTTTCTGGTTATTGTGCCAAATTCCTTGAGTGGTAGGCAGAAAGGTTTTGTTCAATTAGAAAGCGATATGGGAAAGGAGCTGATCCCAAGGGTAAAGAATAATTCCTTCTTAAAGAGCACTAGGTGTTGTGACAGTAGAACATATTTTAGAAAGTGGTCGACTTCAGTTTGAAATAAAAGTAAATTACCAGAAAAAATACACTTCTCATTCTCTCTGTTTTTCAACCAATAAAGGTAAGCATTATATTTAACCTCAATGCAAACAGGTAAGCATGAATTTTTGTCTAACAGTAAATTTAGTTTCATTAACAATTGTATTTTTTGGGCATCAGCAAGGAAGAATTACTTAAGAAAATTTAAGAAGGAATCTTTTTTGTTATTATTACTGTGGTTTAGTTTTAAAATATTGATTCAGATAATCTGTTTGCTTTTATGACTGTCATTATTATAACATAAGAGAAAATACAAAGGACTTTGTAACATAATGGAGAAATATACCAAAGATTCTTGACATTTGCATTATCATCAACATAATTGTCAGTGCTATCATCTTAGATGACAACATTTAAAACTATTGTGAGTTAAGCATGTATTTACGTAATTTGAATGCATTAAATATGGAAATGATATCTCCTAAAAATTTAATTATACATGAATACGGAAGAAGATAGTGAATGGCCTTATCGAAATGGGTTTGCATCCTAAGAATCCAATTCTTTGTTTGTTAAGAGTTCAGTTCCAAGATAAATGAATCTGAAGACGCTAAAGAGATATCGGCATGTTTTTTTTTTATCCTCAGAGACTTATAAAGGAAAAAGCCGTCTGAATTGCTTTTGCCAAATTCTGATTGCTTATTTATTTCTTACCTCCAATTTAATTTCATAAACTTGTTATGATATAAGCATTACATACATTAATGTATGTATTATTTGATGTCACAAACTCTATATTGAAGAAGAAGAAGAAGAAGAAGAAGAAGAAGAAGAAGAAGAAGAAGAAGAAGAAGAATCATTACTTCAGTGGGAAGACCAGAGAACCAAACAGAAAATATTTAAGTAAAAACAAAGTTGACTACATTTACCTGCATTATATCTGTGTGTGTGTGTGTGTGTGTGTGTGTGTGTGTGTGTGTGTGTGTGTGTTTCTTTGCTATATACATAGAGCATCTAAAAGTTTCCAGACCTCAGAAAAAGTGCTGTCACATTGCAAGATTTGAGGAAACATTTTTGGTGATATAATGTCTAAACATTTATTTATTTATTTTGATAGAGAAACATAGAGAGACAGAGAGAGAGAGAGAGAGACAGATGAGACAGATACTGAGCATAAGCTGGAAGGGGGAGAGAGAGAGAGAGAGAGAGAGAGAGAATCCCAACCAGACTCCAGGCTCAGACTCAGAGCCATGAGATCACAACGTCAGCTGAAATCAAGACTCAGATGCTTACTCAAGTGAGCCAACCAGGAGCCCCTGGTAAAATAATGTTTAGAAGAGAAACCCATGAATTGGTTATTATTTCAATAATTATTTACTTTGAATCATTGTTAAATTATAATTATTAAATTATTTTTTACTTTTGAAATGGTTTTGCACTGAGAATTCCATTGAATGTTCATAAATTATTGTTCCATGTTACAAAAATAAATGTTGAGGTCACAAAGAAAAGCTTCAGTAGATATAGAACATCATGGTCTTGATTGCAAGTTTTGTTGCTGCTTCTCCTGGTTGTTTGTTGGCATCTTAGATGCAGTTTGCTTTTCAAATGTCCTACCTGACCTAAGCAGTAAAGGATAATGTAGAGAAGATCAATGAGAGAAGAGAGACCATGAAGAGCAGACCCAGTAAAGAGAATGAAGAGAATGGCAGTTTCCAAAAACAGTGGTTAACTCAACAAACGTGGACGTGTGATGCATGCTCGTCTAGAAAGATGCAGTGATTCATTCAACAAACAATGTGGACAACTGTCCAAATACTGAATTTTATGTTGAATAAAAACAGTTTAGAAAATATGGCTTATGGTCAAAGATGGTAAAATGGTGTAGTAAAACAAACAAACAAACAAACAAACAAACAAAAACCTGGCTGTATAATCTTGTATGTCCCCTAGTAGCTACTAATTTCTGATCATCTTACAGACTCACTTACAGCATTTTTACTTTCCCTGGACTCAAATTTACATCAGAAGAATGTATAACAGCAGGGTAAGGTTTACATACATTTATTACTTTATATGTGGTTTGGATTATTGTAGATTATAAAAGAAATTATCATTTAATTTCCCTTTTATCAGCCATAGAAGTGCTCACATTTTGCATGGACTGTTATTCCTGCCCCATTTGTGTCTACACTTTGTGTAGCTGAAATTTTGACTATCATCCATACTTAGTACCCTTATGATATGGTTATAGGCATATATTTTCTTTGCAATGAGTTAGTCTCTATTGACTTTCAAATTAGTTAACTCATGATATGGAACTTATCTAGGACATGCAGAAAACAATGAAGCAATTTTATATTTTGACAATATTGAATGAAAAGAGTATAATTCACACACACACACACACACACCACAGAATATATGCTTGATCTTGATCTACATATCTCAGGAGGGAGAGAGGCAGGGGAAGTCTGCATTTTGAGTATTAACCCATGCTCACACCAGAGAGACTATTCCAAAGAAACAACCAATTTGACTCCTTTGTAATTTATACATGACGTAGGTAAATCACATTTTTTAGAACAAATATACTGTGCATTACATAGATCAATGTATATAATATCAAAAGAGTCTTATAATCTAGTTGTAAAAATGACAAAAGTACACAATAAAAATGAACAATTAAACCTGATACACCCATGTCCATGAACACAGACACTTATGTGTGCAAGGAAAAACGAGATGAATTACTGGAGTCAACAGAATAAAAGCAATTGTTGAGGATATGCGTAATTTAGGATGTTCTCAGAGATGAGTTTGGTTGGTATTTCATTGATTGGCAAATGTGTGAAGGGTATACATAGTAATAGGGATTGTTTTCCTGAACAAAAATGGTAGATGCACCTGCCTTTTACCTCTGAGTACTTCTGAACACAGACTATCTTAGACCTCCTTTTCTCCCCACTGCAAAATCTGAAAAAAAGAATTACTGCTGATTTCATGGATTTTACACCAAAACGCACACTTTTAAAGATTAAGTTACACCCCATAATATTTAGAGGTCAGCTCATCAAGTTTGCCTTATAATAAATTAGTCTAAATATGCAGAATGTCAAAGCTAAACACACAAAAACCGATTACTTTAAAAAATGAACTATATTCATTCATAAAACCTATTTAGGCAGCTGACAATATATTGACTTCTGCAATGAATTTAATTTTGAATTGACAATAATAGAAAACAGTATTGAGAGGAAAGCACAAGTAAACGAATGGAATTATTGTCACAATTGATTATAAATTCGGATTTTTAAATTTTGGGTGTTCAGTTGGAAAGTGAAGTTATCTTACCTTCAGAAGCAAAAAAGCATGATAATTCAAAGCAGGAAAAAAAGACTAAGGTGAGTACCCCTGGGTGGTTCAGTCTGTTGGGTTTCTGACTTCAGCTGAGTTCTCACAGTCAGTGAGTTTGAGCCCTGCTTCAGGCTCTGTGCAAAAAGCTCAGGGCCTGGAGCCTGCCTCAGATTTTGTCTTCCTCTCTCTCTGCCCCTTCCCCACTCGCACTATGACCCTCAAAAATAAAATAAAAACAAACAATTTTTTTTAAAAACACAGGGATTTTTTCCACAAATACATTTAATAGTAATAAAATTACACTTACTGTACTCCTAGAGCACTGGAATTTATAGATTTGTTTTAAAAGGAACTGTGAAACTTGGTAAGTATGCCATCCTGTTTATGTATAAGACGAAAGCAAGAGCCTAAGGGATTGGAGTGACCTGTACTTCTGATTAAATCATTTCCACAGATGAAATGTGAAGAGGTGAAAGCAAATTACAATACTTCCACCATAAAGCAATTTGTGCTCCTGGGATTTTCTGACCTTCCAAACCACCAACGATTACTATTTGGAGTGTTTTCCATCATTTATGTTATTATCTTAAGTGTAAATAGCCTCATAATAATGATAACCAGAGTTGACCAGGCACTGCAGAAACCCATGTATTTTTTCCTGGCAAATCTTTCCTCCTTGGAAATCTGTTATGTGTCTGTCACCATCCCTAGGATTCTGGTGAACCTGTGGACTCAGGATAGAAGCATTTCTGTGCTGGGCTGTGCCTCCCAGATGTGCTTCTTCCTTATGCTGGGAGCCACTGAGTGTTTCCTCCTGACAGTGATGGCCTATGACCGCTACGTGGCCATTTGTAACCCTCTGCACTACCCTCTAGTCATGAACCAGAAGAAGTGTATCCAACTGGCTGTTGGTTCCTGGATTGGTGGAATCCCCGTCCAGATAGGACAAACATGTCAAATTTTCTCTCTGCATTTCTGTAATTCTAACCAAATTAATCACTTCTTCTGTGACATACCCCCCATCCTCAAGCTAGCCTGTGGGGATGTCTTTGTACATGAGTTGTCAGTCTATGTGGTAGCTCTATTGTTTGCCACATTTCCTTTTATGTTGATACTTGTCTCTTACAGCAAAATCATTTCCACCATTCTGAGGTTGCCCACAGCCAGGGGAAGGGCCAAAGCTTTCTCCACCTGCTCTTCCCACCTGCTGGTTGTGTTTTCATTCTTTGGATCAGCTTCCATTACCTACCTAAGGCCCAAGTCCAATCATTCTGCAGGAACTGACAAACTGCTCTCTCTTTTCTACACCATAGTGACTCCAATGTTTAATCCCCTGATTTACAGTCTTAGGAACAAGGATGTGATCGCAGCACTGAGAAAACTATTACTTAAAAAAAGGGTGTAATGAGTCTAATTGTTCAGGTTTCAGCTACTTTCCACACATACATCAAGGAAACATTTCAAATGTCTACATTCATTGTATGGAACTAACAACCTCCAGTTTATAATATACTTCTAGATACAATAAACTGTATCCAGCATACAATTTATTGTGCTTGGATGCATACCAGACATTTTAATTTGTCTTCAGTGCTCCAAGCCTGAAAACTGATCCCACCTCATGAATAAAATAGTAATGTGCACCACAGAATTCATATGAAATTAGATACAAATAAACTCATATAAAATAGAACTCATCCTGTCAAGATTTTTTGCTTGATTATACTAAAAACTACATGAGATTATTTACCTAAATAGTTTCTTATATTTACACACTTGTATTTCTTAACATACTTTGATTCCAGAGGTGCCCGGTAGGCCCAGTTGGTTATAAGTGTCAAACTCTTGATTTTGGTTCAGGTCATTATCTCATGGTCATGAGATCGAGCCCCATGTCAGGTTCTGTGCTGGGCTTGGAGCCTGCATAAGAATCTCTGTCTACCTCTGCCACTCTACCTTGTGTATGTGCACGCTCTCTGTCTCAAAAAAAAAAAAAAAACAAAACAAAACAAAACAAAAAACCCTAAAAGTAAAACAACAATATTGAAAACCATTCTTTGATTCTATAGACAGAGACTTGAAATAGCACATACATGATAAATGTTTGTTAAGTGAGTCATCTAATAAATGAATGGGGGAATTCATATTATTGACATATACCTCAGACTTTTGGCAAAGTTAAGAAATTTCACACATCTGTGAATATTGAAAGCATATTTATTCAACCTACTATGTAGAAATCTCCAATCATAAAACCAAAAGAAAGTCTTACATTCAGTTAGCTTTCTTCCAAAATAACTTCTAGCTAGAGCACATAATATAATAGGATGCTCCTACCTGTGTCAACCAGATTACTTTGGACATTTTCGTAATGCCTATTTATTTTTGAGAGAACAGAGTGCAAGTCAATAGGCGCAGAAAAAAAGAGAGACACAGAGTCTGAAGTAGGTTCCAGGCTCTGCACTGTCAGCCCAGAACCCAATGAAGGGCTCTAACTCATCAACTGTGAGGTCATGACCTGAGCTGAGGTGGGACACTTAACCAACTGATGCCACAGCAATCCCTGCACATATTTCTATGTTTAACTTAACAATTTTGGCCTCAAAGCAATTTGGTTTTAATTATTTCATTTCTTCTTTAATAAAACTATAAACAGTTATTCCTTTGCCAATTCATATTTTGAAAAAAAATATTCATGGGGTGCCTGGGTGGAAGAGTTGTTGGGTCAGTGGGTTAAGCGCCCAACTTCATCTCGGGTCATGATCTCACAGTTCATGATTTTTAGCCCCACACCTGGCTCTGTGCTGACAGCTCAGAGCATGGAGCCTGCCTGAGATTCTGTGTCAACCTCTCCCTTTCTGCACCTGTCCTGCTCATGCTCTGTTCCTGTATTTCTCTCTCAAAAATACATAAACATTAAAAAATTTTAAAGAAAATAAAATATCCTTGTGTTTGAAAGTGAAAGTATGTGTTAAAACTTATTTTCAGAATTACACAAAGTCCTCACAGTAGCATTTATAGTAGTGTGCCTAATCTTACATACCTTTAACGCTCTCCAAATTGTTGGAAATTATTAAACCTTTGAAATGGTTTCATCAAGGGAAAGGATCACCTGTCAGTTGAACCACTAATGGCTGTCTCCCAATTCCAGATTCTCAAGTCAGTCACTGGCATGCAGAGATTATTGCGTGCATCTGAATCTTCTGTTGGTAGTTCTTTGATAATTATGCTGTTCTGTAGTTTTGGCTGTGATTGTACTTGTAAGACAATATTAGATCCTGTTCTTTATTTTTTTATATATATATTGATTTTTGAGAGAGAGAGATAGTGTGAGAGAGAGAGAGAGAGAGAGAGAGAGAGAGAGAGCAAGAGCGAGCATGTGAAGGGTAGGGACAGAGAGAGAGGGGAAGAAGCAGAGGATCAGAAGCAGGCTCTGCACTGATAGCAGTGAATCTGATGCGAGGCTCAGACTCATGAACCATGAGTTCATGACCTGAGCCACGTTGGACACTCAATCAACAGAGCCACCCAGGCACCCCGAGCTCCTATTTCTTAGATGGTTATATTTTATGTCATTAGTGTTTTACATCCTCTACCATCTAACACAACGTACTACACTTATGTATTTATGTATTTTATCCATGGCAGTACATGTGTTTAAGTCCCTTCCTATTAACGTTTTATATAAGAATTTGTTATACGATTATGATAAAGATCATGATGGTGATGACAATGGTGATGATAGTGATGATAAGGATACAGGTTGTGGTAATTTTTGTTTCTGACATTTAGTAAAGCTAGAATCACAATCGGATGGAAATAATAAACATTAAAAAAATTTAAAGATAATAAAATATCCCTATGTTTGAAAGTGAAAGTATGTGTTAAAAGTTATTTTCAGAATTACACAAAGTCCTCACAGTAGCCTTTATAGTAGTGTGCCTAATCTTACATACCTTTAAACCTCTCAAATGTTTGGAAATTATTAATCCTTTGAAACGGTTTCATCAAGGGAAAGGATCACCTGTCAGTTGAACCACTAATGGCTGTCTCCCAATTCCAGATCCTCAGGTCAGTCACGGGCATGCAGAGATTATTGAGTGCATCTGTCTCTGAATCTTCTGTTGGCAGTTCTTTGATAATTATGCTGTTCTGTAGTTTTAGCTGTGATTGTACATGTAAGACAATATTAGCTCCTGTTCTTTATTTTTTTAAATGTTTATATTTAGTTTTGAGAGAAAGAGAGAGAGCATGAGAAGGGTAGGGATAGAGAGAGAGGGGAGGTGGCAGAGGATCAGAAGCAGGCTCTGCACTGATAGCAGTGAGTCTGATGCAAGGCTCAGACTCATGAACCATAAGTTCGCAACCCGAGCCAGGTTGGATGCTCAATCAACAGAGCCACCCAGCACCCCGAATTCCTATTTCTTAGATGGTTATATTTTATGTCATTAGTGTTTTACATCCTCTACCATCTAACACAATGTACTACACTTATTTATTTATGTATTTTATCCATGGAAGTACAAGTGTTTATATCCCTTTCCATTAATGTTTTATATAAGAATTTGTTATATGATTATGATAAAGATCATGGTGGTGATGATTATGGTGATGACAGTGATGATAAGGATACAGGTTGTGGTAATTTTTGTTTCTGACATTTAGTAAAGCTGGAATCACAATCGGATTGAAATAGTACTATCCCAAGAGTTCAGAAAACTAAATTTTAATCTTCGCTTTACTAATATCTTGAGCGATTCATTTAGCTACTATTTCATTCCATTCAAGAACAGAAATACTACTGAGTACCTTCTAAAGATCTTACCAGCTTTTTTCAGTAACTCATAAACTGTGTTGTATCCATTTCAACTGGTAGAAAGGAGCTCCAAAGACCTGTACAAAGCAAGGGGACTTTACAGGCAGGACGAAGCAGGAACAAGGACGTTATGCTAGGCGAAAATTGAATTGGTTATTGCAAAATTGCTTTCCTAGTAGGGCATAGCAAGGATATATCAGGAACATTACCTCCCTTGATTACCCTGATTGAGTGGTCTTAGATTTTACTTTTGGAAAAGCCAAAACTGAAGCTAGGTTTTGGTTGATGTGGGGCTTAAAATAAACAACTCCAGGTATGCCTGAGTGGCTTAGTTGGTTAAGCGTTCGACTTCAGCCCAGGTCATGATCTCACAGTTCTTGAGTTGGAGTCTGCATTGGGCTCTGTGCTGACAGCTGAGAGTCTGGAGCCTGCTTGAAATCCTGTGCCTCCCTCTCTCTCTGGCCCTCCCCTGCTTATACTCTGTGTCTCAGAAATAAATAAACATTAAAAAAATTATTTTAAAAAATGAGTGACTCTATTTTGGGCCTGTTGTCTTCCCTTTAACAATTCACAAATAATAGAATGGTGAAAATACACTATTTTCTATGAACTCCCAGGATTATGATGAGGATCAATATACACTTTGCATGGAAAAGCATTTGGAAGAATTTAAACTGCCAAAAATGGAAGTATTGGCTTTGTTTCAGTATAGTTCTCAGGGAAATCACTAGCCATGTTGTATTATACATTCAAATTCATAGAGATAATCAAGATACAGCTATTTTTGAGGAAACGGGACTTTCCACAATATGAATTACCTAGGGAAGAAAACTTATTTACATACACATTAGAATTATCTTCCTATGATTTTACTTAAGCTTTTATGCTTTTTTAAAAAGGTGCTTCTCAATTCTTTGCTCATCTCAACAAGGATTATAGAAAAGACCTCTGTATGCATTAATACTCAATGAAATATAATTAACATTTATATCATAATGAACTCAGTACCAGTTAACAACTACAGGATTATGACTTTTTGAACTTTTACAAAATTCTTTAAAACCTTTTGTTTTCTTTTTATATCTCTTGTCTTCCCAGTCCGTTAATTCGCAATGAGGCAGCCTCTGGAAATTACACCCTGTATTCACTTAATTATATATGCTATTCCTTATAGCTAATATAATTGAGGCTGGTTGAAAAGAAATTTATGAGCCATAAACTGTACTTAATTTATAAAAATGTAATCTGACCTTACATATAATTCTTTGACTAGTACATGATTTCTAGTGAGGGCTCCACATATTTTTTTCATGAAAGGACCAAGAATTTATTCTCATGCACCTTCCTTTGGTTCTGACTTTTATATTATATCAATCTTCTAGAGAGTGCCATTTTCTGACTTCTGGTCACCCAACACATGGGAAACGCAGTAAATGACTTGGTGTGCCATTTGCTGAAGATTTCCATTCTTTGTTATATCAAAATAGGTGTGTCAATATATACATCATCAACAATATGTAGATGTAATGAAAAAGGAAACATGCACTTTCCTGTCTAAACTTATATTGGATGTGTGTTGTTATTTGTAGAAGACAGCCTCTTCCAAAGGGCTATTTACACATTATTTTCTCAACAAAGTGACAACTTTGACACATGTCCCTCTCAAGTAAACACTTAAAAAATCAACATAGGGACACCTGGGAGGCTCAGTCCATTAAAAAATGGACTCTTGGTTTCATCTCAGGATATGGTTTCATGGTGCATGGGATAGAGCCCCACATTGGACCCTGTACTGACAATGCTGAGCCTGCTTGGGATTCTTTTTCCCACTCTGTTTGCCCTGCCCCTCCCCAGCTCATGCACATAGGCACAACCTCTGTTTTTCTCGCAAAAATAAATAATGAAGCTTTAAAAATCATAATTACCTATGAGATGTAGTAGTGATTATATATTACAAAAGATTATTTTATCAGAACATGTATAACATGAAAAATATATGTCTTTACAGGATATGCAAAAGATTTCAACACAGTACTTTCAGTCACAAAGTAGTGTTTGACCTATTTTCTCTGTTGTCCTCTAGATCCTAAGGATGACACTTGGCCAGCCATTGGCCAGAGTGGATACAAGGCCTTTGGTCCTGCAATCTCAGGGAAATAAATTCTGTTAATGAGAAATGAAATACCCACAAGAGCTTCCTGAAAGAAGTGCAGCCCTGCCCATACATTGAGTTTTGCTCATTGACATCCATGTTGCACCCATGATCTACAGCAATGTAAGGTAGTAAGTGTGTCTTTTTAGGAGCACCTGGGTGGTTCTGTCAGTTAAGCATCTGACGTCATATCTCATCATAATCTCCCTCTAAAGCCCACATCGGGACACCCAGAGACCACTTGGGACCCTCTTTCTGAATCTGTCTCATCTCCTCCCCCGCTTGCATTCTCTCTCAAAAATAAATAGTCATTAAAAACAACAAAAGTATGTTATTATAAGTTAACCTATTTGTGGCAATTTATTACTACAGCAATAGAAAATGAATACAGAAATTCACATATAACATGGGAGATGTTGTAGCCTGGCTCAGAACATATCAAAGTAAAGTTTCTATCCTATAACCAATTAACTACAGAGTTTGAGAATTTGAAACTCTCAACTTCCCAGCCCCCTTCCCACTAAGTATGAGCAGATGACTCAATGCTGACCAAAGAGATAAATGTAGATATCGGCACCTGGT
Organism: Mungos mungo; assembly: GCA_004023785.1. Classification (NCBI taxonomy): domain Eukaryota; kingdom Metazoa; phylum Chordata; class Mammalia; order Carnivora; family Herpestidae; genus Mungos; species Mungos mungo. The sequence continues at coordinate 116,074 of PISW01005059.1, read as the reverse complement.
GTATATTTTGCTTTCATTTTTTTCATTCCTGAAAGGTTTCCAAATGTCATTATCTAAGAATGGAAAATAAGGAAAGTGAAAGAAACATGGCCCTCTGATGTCATTTTCAAAGCCCTGGCCTCTGTCCCTCATTCCCCAAAAATCCTGGTGTGTGAAGCAAATAAATATGTTATATTGTATATGCCTGAATACAACCCAAAAGGAGAGTACACCTACAATATTAATGTTTCACAATGTTTGCCGGGGAATAGTTTCTCTTTAGTTTATATTCATCTTGTGCAGAATTATTTTTTGTGGTAGGAAATGATCCACAGGAATGTAAATTTTGGTACTTTTAATGATTGTGGTAAGATAAACACTTAAGGTGTTTAAAGGGTGCTTTTCTTCACTCTGCATATTTTTAAGACACCTTCTTCTGATATACCTACTTCTGTAGATATAGACATTTGTGAATATAAACACTTTTTATTAGTACTTTGTGAAGATTAAATATAAACCAAGTAGTAATAAGGGAGTGGCACGAAAGGTCTAAGAATGACACATTGAGGTGGTCTCAGTGTGGTTTTGATTTGTGTTTCCCTGATGATGAGTGATGTTGAGCATCGTTTCATGTGCTTGTAGGCCATCTGGATGTCCTCTTTGGAGAAGTGTCTGTTCGTGTCTTCTGCCCATTTCTTCACTGGGTTATTTTTTCGTGGGTGTGAAGTTTGGTGAGTTCCCTGTATATTTTAGATACTAGCCCTTTATCTGATATGTCATTTGCAACTATCTTTTCCCATTCTGTGGGTGGCCTATTAGTTTTCTTGATTGTTTCCTTTGCAGTGCAGAAGCTTTTTATCTTGATGGAGTCCCAAGAGTTCAGTTTTGCTTTCATTTCCCTTGCCTTTGGGGATGTGTCGAGTAGGAGATTGCTGCGGTGGAGGTCTAGGAGGTTTTTTCCTACTTTCTCCTCGAGGGTTTTGATGGTTTCCTGTCTCACATTCACGTCCTTCAGCCATTTTGAGTTAATTTTTGTGTATGGTGTAAGAAAGTGGTGTAGTTTCATTCTTCTGCATGTTCTCCCAGCACCACCCTTATTATTTTCTTTACTTTTTTTTCCTCTTTTTTTTTTGGTGGTGAGGGTGGTTGTGTTTAAATGAAGTTGCTTTTACAACACCAAAGATGTAATCATCCATTTCATACATAAAAGGTAGCTACTTTTTTGCATGGACCTCAAGTATATTGTAGTATAGAGGTGGAATTTAAGGAAAGGTATTAAGCAGGCTGTGTTGTAGCTTATGGGCAAGTAATAAATTGTATCATTTATCTTGAATGTATCATAGATAAGCTGCTATATAATGATTGCCACTTCAGATAGCTGTGAAATTAGGTGATTAACTAGTTGTTACTTAACCTTCTAATTTCTGTATAAGTCTAATTACATTAAATAGAAGTTGGTGTTTTGAGTTTTTACTTTGCTTTTCTGTTTGGAGTGTCATTGTAACTACTGTATTGTAAATGATGGAAAATAATTGCATATGTTAAAAAAATAAATTGTGTTATATTAAAAAAAAGACACATTGAGATTTCCAAAAAAAGATATGTATTGGTTTCTATGTAAGGCTCTTCTAATTATATCAGACTCCAGACATTTGATGATTTGAAAGCAGTTCATTCAAAAATTTCTCACATTAAGAAATATATTTCACTGTGTCTAATATCAACTTTGCTACCACTCCTGTATGGTTTTGGCATTGAAAAACATTGTTAAATCTGTGGATTTTACAAGATACTCTTTATTCCTTGACTTACAAAGAATATGTCCTCTTCACCATTACTTGAAATAGCATCCCAACGTAAGGAAAACTATTTCAAGGGCTTGTGATTAACGGTATCTGTATAAGTACTATGTGGTTATGTTTTAATCTATCTTTCCTTTGAGCATTTGTACAACCATGAAAGTTCCTATAACTAATATTTCATCATTAAGATAAAGTCCATACTGACAAATGGTCTCAAAATGAATTATGATTTATCCTCTTGACTTGATGGGCCTCAAATTGTTGTACTTGACATATAGGACAATTTTAACAGTTTGTTCAGATATTTTAGTAATATTTGTTAGACGAACATGATAACCACTACACTAGGGAAACTTCACTTAGTAAAATTTGTGACATATAAACCACATGTCTTCTGTTCTATCATTCACTATTGTCTGTGTGTCCATTTCTACAGGCTCTGTTGACTGAGTACTTGAGAATGTCCATGACAAACACGAGTCCCTTCTGGGGACCAAGAAAGATCTCCTACCAGCATCTGAGATTATTTTCAAATATGCAGGCTAACATTGGAAGAGAGTTTTTAAAATGGAGTTGCCAAGGGAGATTGCTTATTAAATGGGGATAAAATATAACCTTTAGACTGGATCAAGGAAGTGAACTACATAGCATCTTAGTGATGCCTTTGTTAATTGGTAACATTATAAGATTTATTTTTAGTTTATACACAGTGAATTTTCAATTTACATACATGGTAAAATTCATTCTTTTCAGTGTATGTTCCATGAGATTTGACAAATTCGTGGAGTTGTATTATCACACACATAAATAAGGCACAGTTTCAGCACTCTCCATAATTCTTGCCTGTTACCTTTTTGCAGTTGGTGATTCCCACCAATGGTATCACCTGGCATTCTTCCTCTGTCTATATAGTTTTCAACATTTCAGAAAGTCATACAAATCTAATCAGATGGTAAAATCTTTTTAGTCTGGCTCCTTTTACTTGGCATAAAACACTTGGCATCTACCATGTTGTTGGATGCGTTAATAGTCTGTTCATTGTTATTGTTGAGTAATGTTCCAAAGTATGAGGTACTGAAGTTTCTTCTTCATTGCCTAGATTGACGGCAATCATGGTATTTCCATTTTTGAGCTCTTCTACACCAAACCAACCTGAATATTTTGTCTATATTCTGTGTGTGTGTGTGTGTGTGTGTGTGTGTGTGTGTATAAACACAAATTTTTATTTTGCTATGTATTTACTTTCAGGTAAATACAAATGGTAAACGTATACTTTATTTTATAATAAACTGCCACTCATTTTCTAGAATAGATGTTCATTTGGCATTCCTGTCAGAAATGCATGAGTTTCTAGTTGCTCTGAATTCTTGGCAAGATTAGGTGTTATTGTATATTGTTTTTTTTTTTTTATGTAGTGTTGTTGTGGGTTTTTTTTTCATTCTAAAAGGTGTTCAGTGATATCTCATTTTGTTTTGATTTTTCACATCCCTAATTGGAACTGATATGACCCTCTTTTCATGGCCTTCTATGTAATCTCTCTATCTTCTTGAATGAAAGTCTGCTAAAGTTGTTTGTCAATATTTTAATTGGGTTGTTTGATTCCTAATTGCTAAATTTTGAGAGTTTATGTATATTCTAAACACACACTTTGTTAAATAGTTTTGTGCAAATCTTTTCACCCCGGACTGTGCTTTGCCTTTTTGTCTCTTCATGGAGTCTATTATGTAGCAAAGGTATTTATTTAATTTAATGAAATTCAATTTCTTTTTCTCTTCCTTCATTATTCATTATTTTGACTTTTATTTATGTAGTTTTTTCCTAACCCAAGGTCACAGAGCATCTCCTATGTTTATTCTAAAATATTCATGGTTTAGCTTTTATATTAACATATGATCCATTTTATTGATATTTATTTGGAAAAAAACCAAGGCTTTTATTTCATTAAGTTTCTCAGTTCTTTTTCTTTTTTTACTGTCATTTATGATTTTTCTAATCTTAGATTCACACTGAAGGTGATACAATGGTCCTGACAGCCCTTGACTTAATACTTCTGAATTTTTTATTTATTTTTTAAGTTTATTTATTTATTTTGAAAGAGAAAGAGAGAGAGAGAGAGAGAGAGAGAGAGAGAGAGAGAGAGAGAGGGAAAGAGAGGGAGAGAGAGAGAGAGAGAGACAGAGAGACAGAAGGGAGAGAGATAATCCCAAGCAGGCTATACACTGAGAGCTGAAGGGCTTGAATTCACAAACAATGAGATCATGACCTGAGCTGACATCAAAAGCTGGAATCTTAATTGACTGACCCATCCAGACTCCCAATTGTGAAATTTTAATGGCAGAGAAATTTACTTCCCTTTAATGTGGGACACTGTATGCTTGCATCTTTACTAGAATATCTCAGTTTATAAGTAATATGTAGTATCATCTTCTGAGTTTAAAATGCTTATATTTCTTTATGAGGACAAAAACAGTAAGAAAAAGAGAATTTATAGAAAGAACAGCATGGCCAGATATGTTTCTGGTTATTGTGCCAAATTCCTTGAGTGGTAGGCAGAAAGGTTTAGTTCAATTAGGAAGCGATATGGGAAAGGAGCTGATCCCAAGGGTAAGGAATGATTCCTTCTTAAAGAGCACTAGGTGTTGTGACATTTGAACATGTTTTAGAAAGTGGTCGACTTCAGTTTGAAGTAAAAGTAAATTACCAGAAAAAATACACTTCTCATTCTCTCTGTTTTTCAGCCAATAAAGGTAAGCATTATATTTAACCTCAATCCAAACAGGTAAGCATGAATTTTTGTCTAACAGTAAATTTAGTTTCATTAACAATTGTATTTTTTGGGCATCAGCAAGGAAGACTTACTTAAGAAAATTTAAGAAGGAATCTGTTTTGTTATTATTACTGTGGTTTAATTTTAAAATATTGATTCAGATATTCTGTTTGTTTTTAGGACTGTCATTATTGTAACATAAGAGAAAATACAAAGGACTTTGTAACATAATGGAGAAATATACCAAAGATTCTTGACATTTGCATTATCATCGACATAATTGTCAGTGTTATCATAATAGATGACAACATTTAAAACTATTTTGGGTTCAACAAGTATTTATGTAATTTGAATGTATTAAATATGGAAATCATATCTCCTAAAAATTTAATTATACATAAATACAGAACAAGATAGTGAATGGACCTTATTGAAATGAGTTTGCATCCTAAGAATCCAATTCTTTGTTTGTTATGAGTCTAGTTCCAAAATAAATGAATCTGAAGATGCTAAAGAGATATTGACAAGTTTTTATTCATATTTTCAGAGACTTCTAAAAAAAAGCCTTCTGAATTGCTTTCACCAAATTCTGATTGCTTATTATGTCTTACCTCCAATTTAATGTCAAAAACTTCTTATGATATAAGCATTACACACATTGAAATGATATCAGCATTACATACATAAATGTATGTATTAATTGATGTCACAAACTCTATATCAAAGAACAATCACATATCTTACCTTCAGAAGCAAAAAAGCATGATAATTCAAAGCAGGAAAAAAGACTCAGGTGAGTACCCCTGGGTGGTTCAGTTTGTTGGGTTTCTGACTTCTGCTGAGTTCTCACAGGCAGTGAGTTTGAGCCCTGCTTCAGGCTCAGTGCGAAAAGCTCAGAGCCTGGAGCATGCTTCAGATTTTGTCTTCCTCTCTCGCCGCCCTTCCCCACTTGCACTATGTACCTCAAAAATAAAATAAAAACATTAAAAAAAATTTACAACACAAGGATTTTTTCTACAAATACATTTAATAGTAATAAAATTACACTTACTGTACTCTTAGAGCACTGGAATTTATAGATTTGTTTTAAAAGGAACTGTGAAACTTGGTAAGTATGCCATCCTGTTTATGTATAAGACGAAAGCAAGAGCCTAAGGGATTGGAGTGACCTGTACTTCTGATTAAATCATTCCCACAGATGAAATGTGAAGAGGTGAAAGCAAATGACAATACTTCCACCATAAAGCACTTTGTGCTCCTGGGATTTTCTGACCTTCCAAACCACCAACGATTACTATTTGGAGTGTTCTCCATCATTTACGTTATTATCTTAAGTGGAAATAGCCTCATCATGATAATAACCAGAATTGACAAGGCACTACAGAAACCCATGTATTTTTTCCTGGCGAATCTTTCCTCCTTGGAAATCTGTTATGTGTCCGTCACCATCCCTAGGATTCTGGTGAACCTTTGGACTCAGGATAGAAGCATTTCTGTGCTGGGCTGTGCCTCCCAGATGTGCTTCTTCCTTATGCTGGGAGCCACTGAATGTTTCCTCCTGACAGTGATGGCCTATGACCGCTACGTGGCCATTTGTAACCCTCTGCACTACCCTCTAGTCATGAACCAGAAGAAGTGTATCCAACTGGCTGTTGGCTCCTGGATTGGTGGAATCCCCGTCCAGATAGGACAAACATGTCAAATGTTCTCTCTGCATTTCTGTAATTCTAACCAAATTAATCACTTCTTCTGTGACATACCCCCCATCCTCAAGCTAGCCTGTGGGGACGTCTTTGTACATGAGTTGTCAGTCTATGTGGTAGCTATGTCTTTTGTCACATTTCCTTTTATGTTGATCCTTGTCTCTTACAGCAAAATCATTTCCACCATTCTGAGGTTGCCCACAGCCAGGGGAAGGGCCAAAGCCTTCTCCACATGCTCTTCCCACCTGCTGGTTGTGTTTTCATTCTTTGGATCAGCTTCCATTACCTACTTAAGGCCCAAGTCCAATCATTCTGCAGGAACTGACAAACTGCTCTCTCTTTTCTACACCATAGTGACTCCAATGTTTAATCCCCTGATTTACAGTCTTAGGAACAAGGATGTGATCACAGCACTGAGGAATCTATTACTTAATAAAAGGGTGTGATGACTCTAATTGTCCAGGATTCAGCTCCTTGCCACACATACATCAAGGAAACATTTCAAATGTCTACATTCCTTGTAAGGAACTAACCACCTCCAGTTTATAATATACTTCTAGATACAATAAATTGTATGCTGGATACAATTTATTGTGCTTGGATGCATACCAGGCATTTATTTTGTCTTCAGTGCTCCAAACCTGCAAACTCATCCCACCTCATGAATAAAATAGTAATGTGCACCACAGAATTCATATGAAATTAGATACAAATAAACTCATATAAAATAGAACTCATCCTGTCAAGATTTTTTCTTGATTATACTAAAAACTATATGAGATTATTTACCTCCGTGTGTTTTTAGGAGCACCTGCGTGGTTCTGTCTGTTAAGCATCTGACTTCATCTCAGTTCATGATAAGGGACCCACATCAGGCTCTTTGCTGGCCACCCAGCGACCACTTGGGACCCTCTTTCTGAATCTGTCTCATCCCTTCCCCCACTTGCATTCTCTCTCAAAAATAAATAGTCATTGAAAACAACAAAAGTATGCTTTTATAAGTTAACCTATTTGGGTAATTTATTAGTACAGCAATAGAAAATGAATACAGAAATTCACATATAACATGGGAGATGTTGTAGCCTGGCTCAGAACATACCAATGTAAAGCTTCTATCCTATAACCAATTAACTACAGAGTTTGAGAATTTGAAACTCTCAACTTCCCAGCCCCCTTCCCGCTAAGTATGAGCAGATGACTCAATGCTGACCAAGGAGATAAATGTAGATATCAGCATGTGCTCTATATTTTGCTTTCATTTTTTTCATTCCTGAAAGGTTTCCAAATGTCATTATCTAAGAAAGGAAAATAAGAAAGATGAAAGAAACATGGCCTTCTGATGTCATTTTCAAAAGCCCTGAACTATGTCCCTCATTCCCAAAAATCCTGGTGTGTGAAGCAAATAAATATGTTTTATTGTATATGCCTGAATAAAACCCTAAAGGAGACCAGCCCTACAATATTAATGTATCAGATGTTTGGCGGTGAATTGTTTCTCTTTAGTTTATGTTCATCTTATGCAGAATTCTTTTTTGTGGTAGGAAATGATTCGCAGGAATGTAAATTTTGGTACTTTTAATGATTGTGGTAAGATAAACACTTAAGGTGTTTAAAGGGTGCTTTTCTTCACTCTACATATTTTTAAGACACCTTCTCATGATGTACCTACTTCTGTAGATATAGACAGTTGTGAATATAAACACATTTTATCAGTACTTTGCAAAGATTTAATATAAACCAAGTAGTAATAAGGGAGTAGCATGAAAGGTCTAAGAATGAACCTTTGAGATTTCCAAAAAAAGATTTGTATTGGTTTCTATGTAAGGCTCTTCTAATTATGTGGGACTCCAGACATTTGATGATTTGAAAGCAGTTCATTCAAAAATTTCTCACATTAAGAAATATATTTCACTGCGTCTAATATCAACTTTGCTGCCACTCCTGTATGGTTTTGGCATTGAAAAACATTGTTAAATCTGTGGATTTTACAGATCCTCTTTATTCCTTGGTTTACAAAGAATATGTCCTCTTCACCATTATTTGAAATAGCATCCCAGGAAGGAAAACTATTTCAAGAGTTTGTGATTAACAGTATCTGTGTAAGTACTTTGTGGTTATGTTTTAATCTATCTTTTCTTTGAGCATTCGTACAACCATGAAAATTCCTATAACAAATATTTTATCATTAAGATAAAGTCTATACTGACAAATGGTCTCAAAATGAATTATGATTTATCCTCTTGACTTGATGGGCCTCAACTTGTTGTAGTTGAAATATAGGACAATTTTAACAGTTTATTCAAATATTTTAGTAATATTTGTTGGACGAACATATAACCACTACACTTCGGAAACTTCACTTAGTAAAATTTGTGACATATAAACCACATGTCTTCTGTTCTATCATTCACTATTTTCTGTGTGTCCATTTCTACAGGCTCTGTTGACTGAGTACTTGAAAATGTCTGTGACAAACAAGAGTCCCTTATGGGCAGCAAGAAAGACCTTTTTCCAGTATTGAGAATATTTTCAAATATACAGGCTGGCATTGGAAGGGAGTTTTTAAAATGGAGTTGCCAAGGGAGATTGCTTATAAAATAGGGATAAAATATAATCTTTAGACTGGATCAAGGAAGTGGACTACATAGCATCTTAGTGATGCCTTTGTTAATTGGCAACATTATAAGATTTATTTTCAGTTTACACACAGTGAATTTTGAATTTATATACATGGCAAAATTCATTTTTTCAGTGTAAGTTCCATGAGATTTGACAAATTCATGGAGTTGTATTATCACAGACACAATTAAGGCACAGTTTCAGCACTCTCCAAAATGCTTACCTGTTGCCTTTTTGCAGTTGGAAGTTCCTAACAATGGTATCACCTGGCAATCTTCCTCTGTCTATATAGTTTTCAACATTTCAGAAAGTCATATAAATCTAATCAGATGGTAAAATCTTTTAAGTCTGGCTCCTTTCACTTGGCATAAAGCACTTGGCATATACCATGTTGTTGGATGCGTTAATATAGTCTGTTCATTTTTATTGTTGAGTAATGTTCTAAAGTATGAGGTACTGAAGTTTCTTCTTCATTGTCTACATTGACACAAATTTTTATTTCTCTATGATAAATATTCAAGAGTGGGACTTTCAGGTAAATACATATGGTAAATGTATGCTTTATTTTATAATAAACTGCCACCCATTTTCTAAAATAGATGTCCATTTGGCATTCCTGTCAGAAATGCATGAGTTTCTGGTTGCTCTGAATCCTTGGCAGGATTAGGTGTTGATGTATACCGTTTTTTTGTATTAAGTGTTGTTGTGTGGGGTTTTTTTTTTTTTTCATTCTAAAAGCTGTTCAGTGATATCTCATTTTGTTTTGATTTTTCACATCCCTAATTGGAACTGATATGACCCTCTTTTCATGGCCTTTTATGTAATTTCTGTATCTTCTTGAATGAAAGTCTCCTAAAGTTGTTTGCCAATATTTTAATTGGGTTGTTTGGTCCCTGTTTGTTGAATTTTGAGAGTTTATGTATATTCTAAACACTCACTTTGTTAAATAGTTTTGTGCAAATCTTTTCACCCCGGACTATGCTTTACCTTTTTGTTTCTTCATGGAGTCTATTATGTAGCAAAGGTATTTAATTTAATGAAATTCAATTTCTTTTTCTCTTCCTTCATTGTTCATGATTTTGGTTTGTATTTATGTAGTTTTGTCCTAACCCAAGGTCAAAGAGCATCTCCTATGTTTATTCTAAAATATTCATGGTTTAGCTTTTATATTTACATATGGTCCATTTTGTTGATATTTATTTAGAAAAACAAGATTTTTATTTCATTAAGTTTCTCTGTTCTTTTTTCTTTTTTTACTTTCATTTGTTATTTTTCTAATCTTAGGTTCACATAGAAGGTGATACAATGGTCCTGATAGCCCTTGACTTAATACTTTTGAATTTTTATTTTTATTTCTTTAAGTTTATTTATTTATTTTGAGAGAGAAAAAAAGAGCGGGAGAGAGAGAGAGAGAGAGAGAGAGAGAGAGAGAGAGAGAGAGAGAGGCAGACAGAGAGGGAGAGAGATAATCCCAAGCAGGCTATACACTGATAGCTGAAGGGCTTGAATTCACGAACCATCAGAAAATGACCTGAGTTGAAATCGAAAGCTGGACACTTAATCTACCGACCAACCCAGACTCCCAATGTGAAATTTTAGTGGCAGAGAAATATACTTCTTTTTAATGTGGGACACTGTACGCTTGCATCTTTACTAGAACATCTCAGTTTATAAGTAATATGTAAGTATCAACTTCTGATTTTACAATGCTTATATTTCTTTATGAGGACAAAAACAGTAAGAGATAGAGAATTTAGAGAAAGAGCAGCATGGCCAGATATGATTCTGGTTATTGTGCCAAATTCCTTGAGTGGTAGGCAGAAAGGTTTAGTTCAATTAGGAAGCGATATGGGAAAGGAGCTGATCCCAAGGGTAAGGAATAATTCCTTCTTAAAGAGCACTAGGTGTTGTGACAGTAGAACATATTTTAAAAGTGGCTGACTTCAGTTTGAAATAAAAGTAAATTACCAGAAAAAATACACTTCTCATTCTGTCTGTTTTTCAGCCAATAAAGGTAAGCATTATATTTAACCTCAATCCAAATAGGTAAGCATGAATTTTTGTCTAACAGTAAATTTAGTTTCATTAATTGTATTTTTTGGGCATCAGCAAGGAGGACTTATTTAAGAAAATTTAAGAAGGAATCTTTTTTGTTATTATTACTGTGGTTTAATTTTAAAATATTGATTCAGATAATCTGTTTGCTTTCATGACTGTCATTATTGTAACATAAGAGAAAATACAAAGGACTTTGTAACATAATGGAGAAATATACCAAAGATTCTTGACATTTGCATTATCATCGACATAATTGTCAGTGTTATCATCTTAGATGACAACATTTAAAACTATTTTGAGTTAAGCATGTATTTACATAATTTGAATGTGTTAAATCTGGAAATCATATCTCCTGAAAATTTAATTATACATAAATACAGAACAAGATAGTGAATGGACCTTATTGAAATGGGTTTGCATCCTAAGAATCCAATTCTTTGTTTGTTAAGGGTCCAGTTCCAAGATAAGTGAATCTGAAAATGCTAAAGAGATATCGGCATGTTTTTATTTTTATTTTCAGAGACTTCTAAAATAAAGTCTTCTGAATTGCTTTCACCAAATTCTGATTGCTTATTTATTTCTTACCCCCAATTTAATTTCATAAACTGGTTATGATATAAGCATTACATACATTGAAATGATATAAGCATTACATACATAAATGTATGTTATAATTGATGTCACAAACTCTATATCGAAGAAGAAGAGGAAGAAGAAGAAGAAGAAGAATCATTACTTTAGTGGGAAGACCAGAGAACCAAACAGAAAATATCTAAATAAAAACAATGTTGACTACATTTACCTGCATTATATCTGTGTGTGTGTGTGTGTGTGTGTGTGTGTGTGTGTGTGTGTGTGTGTGTGTGTTTCTTTGCTATATACATAGAGCATCTAAAAGTTCCAGACCTCAGAAAACCTGCTGCCATGTTGGAAGAGTTGAGGAAGCTTTTTTGGTGAGATAATTTCTAATGATTTATTTATTAATTTATTTTGACAGAGAAACATAGAGAGGGAGACACAGATACTGAGCATAAGCTGGAAGGGGAAGAGAGAGTGAGAGAGAGAGAGAGAGAGAGAGAGAGAGAGAGAGAGATAGAGAGAGAGAATCCCAACCAGACTCCAGGCTCAGTCTCATAGCCATGAGATCACAACCTCAGCTGAAATCAAGACTCAGATGCTTACCCAAGTGAGCCAATCAGGAGCCCCTGGTAAGGTAATGTTGAATAATTATTTAATTTAAATCATTATTAAATATTAATTATTAAATTCTTTTTTACTTTTTAAATGGTTTTAAACTGAGAATTCCATTGAATGTTCATAAAATTATTGTTCCATGTTACAAAAAAAAATGTTGAGGCCAAAAAGAAAATCTTCAGTAGATATAGAACATCATGTTATGCATTGCAAGATTGTTTGCTGCTTCTCCTGGTTGTCTGTTGGCGTCTTAGATGCAATTTGCTTTTCAAATGTCCTACCTGACCTAAGCAGTGAAGGATAATGGATAGAAGACCATTGAGAGAAGAGCTTCCATGAAGAGCAGACCCAGTAAAGAGAATGAAGAGAATGGCAGTTTCCAAAAGCAATGGTTAACTCAACAAATGTGGACGTGTGATGCATGCTCATCTAGAAAGATGCAGTGATTCATTCAACCAACAATGTGGACAGCTGTCCAGATACTGAATTTTATGTTGAATAAAAGCAGTTTAGGAAATATGGCTTATGGTTAAAGATGGTAAAATGGGGTAGTAAAAAAAAAAAAAAACCTAGCTGTATAATCTTGTATGTCCCCTAGTAGCTACTAATTTCTGGTCATCTTACAGACTCACTTACAGCATTTTTACATTCCCTTGGACTCAAATTTACATCAGAAGAATGTATAACAGCAGGGTAAGGTTTACATACATTTATTACTTTATATGTAGTTTGGAGTATTGTAGATTATAAAAGAAATTATCATTTAATTTCCCTTTTATCAGCCATAGAAATGTTCAAATTTTGCATGGACTGTTATTCTTGCTCCATTTGTGTCTACTTCTTGTGTAGCTGAAATTTTGACTATCATCCATATTTAATACCCTTAGGATACGGTTATAGGCATATAGTTTCTTTGCAATGATTTAGTCTCTATTGGCTTTCAAATTAGTTAACTCATGATATGGAAGTTATTTAGGACATGCAGAAAACAATGAAGCAATTTTATATTTTGACAATATTGAGTGAAAAGAGTATAATTCATACACACACACACACACACACACACCCCACAGAATATATGCTTGGTCTTGATCTACATATCTCAGGAGGGAAAGAGGCAGGGGATGTCTGCATTTTGAGTAGTAACCCATGCTTACACCAGAGAGACTATTCCAAAGAAACAACCAATTTGACTCCTTTGTAATTAATACAAGAGCTTAGTAAATCACATTTTTTGGAACAAATATACTGTACATTACATAGATCAATGTATATAATATCAAAAGTGGCTTATATTCTAGTTGTACAAATGACAATAGTGCATAATAAAAATGAGCAATTAAGCCTGATACACCCATGACCATGAACACAGACACTTATGTGTGCAAGGAAAAGACGAGATGGATTACTGGAGTCAGCAGAATAAAAGCAATTCTTGAAGATATGGGTAATTTAGGAAGATCTCAGAGATGAGTTTGGCTGATATTTCTTTGATATGGCAAATGTGTTAGGCATATACATAGTAATTGGGGTTGTTTTTCTGAACAAAAATGGTAGATGTACCTGCCTCTTACCTCTGAGTACTTCTGAACACAGAGAGCATCGTAGACCTCCTTTTCTCCCCACTGCAAAATCTGAAAAAAAAAATATTGCTGATTTCATGGATTTGCACAAAAATGCACACTTTTAAAGATTAAATAACACCCCATATATTTAGAGGTCAGCTCATCAAGTTTGTCTTATAGTAAATTAGTCTAAATATGCAGAATGTCAAAGCTAAACCCACAAAAACCTATTACTTTAAAAAATGAACTATATTTATTCATAAAACCTATTTAGGCAGCTTATAAGATATTGACTTCTGCAATGAATTTAATTTTGAATTGACAATAATAGGAAACAGAATTGAGAGGAAAACACAAGTAAATGGATGGAATTATTGTCACAATTGATTATAAATTCAGATTTTGAAATTTTGAGCGTTCAGTTGGAGAGCGAAGTTACAATCACATATCGTACATTCAGAACCAAAAAAGCATGATAATTCAAATCAGGAAAAAAAGACTAAGGTGAGTACCCCTGGGTGGTTCAGTCTGTTGGGTTTCTGACTTCTGCTGAGTTCTCACAGTCAGTGAGTTTGAGCCCTGTGTCAGGCTCAGTGCAAAAAGCTCAGAGCCTGGAGCCTGCTTCAGATTTTGTCTTCCTCTCTCTCTGCCCTTCCCCACTTCCACTATGTCCTTCAAAAATAAAATAAACACATAAAAAAATTTATTTAAGGCACAAGGATTTTTCTACAAATACATTTAATAGTAATAAAATTACACTAACCGTACTCTTAGAGCACTGTAATTTATAGACTTGTTTTATAAGGAACTGTGAAACTTGGCAAATATGCCATTCTGTTTATGTATATGAAGAAAGCAAGAGCCTAAGAAATTGGAGTGACCTGTACTTCTGATTAAATCATTCCCACAGATGAAATGTAAAGAGGTGAAAGCAAATGACAATACTTCCACCATAAAGCAATTTGTGCTCCTGGGATTTTCTGACCTTCCAAACCACCAACGATTACTACTTGGAGTGTTCTCCATCATTTATGTTATTATCTTAAGTGGAAATAGCCTCATAATAATAATAACCAGAGTTGACAAGGCACTACAGAAACCCATGTATTTTTTCCTGGCGAATCTTTCCTCCTTGGAAATCTGTTATGTGTCCGTCACCATCCCTAGGATTCTGGTGAACCTGTGGACTCAGGATGGAAGCATTTCTGTGCTGGGCTGTGCCTCCCAGATGTGCTTCTTCCTTATGCTGGGAGCCACTGAATGTTTCCTCCTGACAGTGATGGCCTATGACCGCTACGTGGCCATTTGTAACCCTCTGCACTACCCTCTAGTCATGAACCAGAAGATGTGTATCCAACTGGCTGTTGGTTCCTGGATTGGTGGAATCCCAGTCCAGATAGGACAAACATGTCAAATGTTCTCTCTGCATTTCTGTAATTCTAACCAAATTAACCACTTCTTTTGCGACATAACCCCCATCCTCAAGCTAGCCTGTGGGGACGTCTTTGTACATGAGTTGTCAGTTTATGTGGTAGCTCTATTGTTTGCTACATTTCCTTTTATGTTGATCCTTGCCTCTTACAGCAAAATCATTTCCACCATTCTGAGGTTGCCCACAGCCAGGGGGCAGGCCAAAGCTTTCTCCACCTGCTCTTCCCACCTGCTGGTTGTGATTTTATTCTTTGGATCAGGTTCCATTACCTACTTAAGGCCCAAGTCCAATCATTCTGCAGGAACTGACAAACTGCTCTCTCTTTTCTACACCATAGTGACTCCAATGTTTAATCCCCTGATTTACAGTCTTAGGAACAAGGATGTGATCGCAGCACTGAAGAATCTATTACTTAAAAAAAGGGTGTGATGAGTCTAATTGTCCAGGTTTTAGCTACTCGCCACAGATACATCAAGGAAACATTTCAAATGTCTACATTCCTTGTAAGGAATTAACCACCTCCAGTTTATAATATACTTCTAGATACAATAAACTGTAACCATCGTACAATATATTGTGCTTGTATGTATACCAGGCAAATTAATCTGTCTTCAGTGTTCCAAGCCTAAAGATTCATCCCACTTCATGAATAAAATAGTAATGTGCACCACAGATTTCATATGAAATTAGGATACAAATAAATTCATATAAAAGAGAACTCAATCTGTCAAGACTTTTTGTGTGATTATGTTAAAAAGTATATAAGATTATTTACCTAAATAATTTCTTAAATCTGCACACTTGTTTTTACATTCTTTGACTCCTGAGGTACCTGGGTGGTTCAGTTGGTTGTAAGTGTCAAACTCTTGATTTTGGTTCAGATCATTATCTCATGGTCATGAGATCGAGCCCCAAGCCAGGCTCTGTGTAAGGAGCCTGCTTAAGAGTCTCTCTTCCTCTTCCCCTCTTCCTTAAGCATTCTCTCTCACTCGCTTCAAAAAAAACCAAAAACAAAACGAAAAGTATAACAACAATAATGAAAAATTTCCTTTGATTCCATAGCCAGAGGCTTGAGATAGCACATAAAAAATAAACGCTTGGTAAATGAGTGATTTATGAAGTGAATGGGTTAATTAATATTGCTGTCATATACCTCAGACTTTTGGCAAAATCAAGAGATTTCAGCGCATCCGTGAACATTAAACACATATTTATTTAACCTTCTATGCTGCAATGTGGAATCACTCCAATCATAATACCAAAAGAATATCTTATATTCAGTTAGCTTTCTTCCTAAATAACTTCCAGCCAGAGCACATAATATAATAGGATGCTCCTACTTGCATCAACCAGTTTGTTTTGCACATATTTCTTAATATTTATTTATTTTTGAGAGAGAAAGAGGGCAAGTGGGGGAGGGATAGAGAGAGAGGGACTTTTCAGACTCTGAAGTAGGTTCCAGGTTCTGCACTGTCAGCACAGAACCCAACGCGAGGCTCTAACTCATGAACTGCGAGATCATGTCCTGAGCTGAGGTTTGACTCTTAACCAACTGACTACACAGCAATCCCTGTACATATTTCTATGTTTAGCTTAATAATTTTGGCCTCAAAGTAATTTGCTTTTAATTATTTCATTTCATTTTAAAAATAAATTTGAACAGCTACTTTATGCCAATTCATATTTTGAAAATATAATATCCATGAGGTTCCTGGGTGGCTTAGTCAGTTGGCTCAGTTAGATAACCGTCCCACTTCACCTTGGGTCATGATCTCACAGTTAGTGAGTTTGAGCCTCACTTCCGGTTCTGTGCTGACAGCTCAGAACCTGGAGCCTGCTTCTGAGTTTCTCCCTCTCTCTGCCTATCTCCTGCTCATGCTCTGTCTCTGTCTCTATTTCTATCTCAAAAATAAATAAACATTGAAGACATTTAAAAAAAATCCATGAATTTGAAAATGAACGTATGTGTTAGAAGATATATTTAGAATTATGCAAAGTCCTCACAGTAACATTTACATTAGTGTTCCTAATCTTACATGCTTTTATCCCTCTCTAAAGTGTTGGGAATTATTAAAACTTTGAAATGGTTTTATTAAGGAAGGGGATCACCTGTTAATAGAACCATTAATAGCTGTCTCCCAATTCCAGATCTTCAAGTCGGTCACTGGCATGAAGAGATTATTGGCGTATCTATCTCTAAGACTTCTGTTAGTAGTTCTCTGATAATTATGCTGTTCTGTAGTTTTAGCTGTAATTGTACTTATAAGACAATATTAGCTCCTGTTCTTTATTTTTTAATATTTATTTTTATTTTTGAGAGAGAAAGAGCATGAGAAGGGAAGGGGCAGAGAGAGAGAGGAGGGGGCAGAGGATCAGAAGCAGGCTCTGCACAGATAGCAGTGAGTCTGATGCAAGGCTCAGACTCATGAACCATGAGTTCGTGACCTGAGCCAGGTTTCCGCTCAATCAACAGAGCCACCCAGGCACCCCAAGCTCCTATTTCTTAGATGGTTCTATTTTATGTCATTAACCTTTTACATCTTCTACAATCTAACACAATATGCTATATTTATTTATTTATGTATTTTATCCATGGATACATATTTATTCATATCCCTTCCATTAATGTTTTTTATAAAAATTTTTACATAGTTATGATAAAGACCATGATAGTGATGATTATGGTGATGACAGTGATGATGAAGATACGAGTGGTGGTGTTTTTTTGTTTCTGACAGTTAGTAAAGCTGGAATCACAATGTGATGGGAATAGTGCTGTCCCAAGAGTTCAGATAACTAAATTTTAATCGTCTTTTTACCAATATCTTGAGTGGTTCATTTAGCTACTTTTTCATTACATCAAAGAACAGAAATTAAACTGAGTACACTTAAAGATCTTATTGGGTTTTCGTCAGTAATCCATCAACTGGGTTGTATCCAATTCAACAGGTAGAAAGGAGCGCCAAAGAGCTACACAAGGGAGTTTACAGGCAGGAAGAAGCAGGAACAGGAAGTTATGCTAGGAAAAACTGGTTATTGCAAAATTACTTTCCTTGTAGGGCATGGCAAGGATATATCAGGCACACGACCTAGCTTAATTACCTTGATTGAGTGGTTTTAGATTCCACTTCTGGGAGAGTTAAAAGAGGGCTAAGTTTTAGTTGATGTGGGTCTTATAATAAGCAACTCTATTTTGGACCTGTTGTCTTCTCTTTCACAATTCACAATTCATAAAATAGTGAAAACACATTATTTTCAATGAACTCCTAGGATTATTTAAGGATCAATATACACTTTGCATGGAGAAGCATTTGGAAGAGTTTAAAGCACCAAAAATGGAAGTGTTGGCTGTATTTCAGTATAGTTCTTAGGGAAATCATTAGCTGTGTTTTATTTTATATTCAAATTAATAGAGATAATCAATATACAACTGATTTTAGGAAATGGGGCATTCCACAATATGAATTACCTAGGGAAGAAGACCTATGTATTTAGAATTATTTTCCTATGATTTTATTTATGCTTTTTTAAATTTATAGTATATTGTCAAGTTGGTTTCCATGTAACACCCAGTGCTCTTCCCCACAGTGCCCTCCTCCATGACCATCACCTCCTTCTCCTTTCCCCCTCCCATTTCAGCCCTCAGTTTGTTTTTAGTATTCAAGAGTCTCCTTTTTAAAAGTGTACTACTCAATTCTTTGCTCATCTCAACAAGGATTATGAAAGAGAGCTAAATAAACATTAATACTCAAATGAAATACTATTAACATTTATATCATTATGAACTCATTGTCAATTAAAAACTATAGGATTATGGTTCCTGAATACTTTTACAAAATTCCTTGAAACCTTGTGTTTTCTCTTTTTGCATCCCTTGTCTTTCCAGTCAGTTAATTCACAATGAGGCAGCCTCTGGAATTTATACCCTGGATTCATTTAATTATATATACTATTTCTTATAGCTAATATAATTGAGGCTGGTTGAAAAGAAATTTATGAGCCATACACTGTACTTAATTTATAAAAATGGTAGTCTGAACTTACATATAATTCTTTGACTAACCCATGATTGCTAGTGATAACTCCATACATTTTTTTGATGAAAGGACCGAGAATTTATTCTCTTGCACCTTCCTTTCTTTCTGACTTTTATATTATACCAGTATTCTAGATAGTGCCATTTTCTGACTTCTGGTCACCCAATACATGGGGAATGCAATATATGACTTGGTGTGCCATTTGCTGAAGATTTCCATTTTTGTTATATCAAAATAGGTGTGTCAATATATACATCATCGATAATATGTATATGTAATGAAAAAGGAAACATGCACTTTCCTGTCTAAACTTACATTGGATGAGTGTTGTTATTTGTAGAAGATAGCCTATTCCCAAGGGCTATTTATACATTGTTTTCTCAACAACGTTACAGCTTTTACATAACATTTCTCTCAAGGAAACACTATTAAAAAATAAGCATAAGGACACCTGGATGGCCCTGTCAGTTAAGCAATTGACTCTTGGTTTCATCTCAGGTCATGGTCTCATGGTGTATGGGATTGAGCCCCACATCGGGCTCTGTACTGACAGTGCTGAGCCTACTTTGGATTCTTTCTCCCACTCTGACTGCCCCTGCCTCTCCCCAGTTCATGCACATAGGCACACTCTCTCTCTTTCTCTCAAAAATAAATAATTACCTATGAGATGTAAGTGATTACATTTTACAAAAGCTTATTTTATCAGAAAATGGTATGGCATATGAAAAATATGTGTCTTTACAGCATATATAAAATATTTTACCACAGTACTTTCAGTCACTAAGTGTTGTGTGGCCTATATTCTTTGGTGACCTCCAGATGCTAAGTATGACACTTGGTTGGCCAATGGCCAGAAAGGATACAAGGCCTTTGGTCCTGCAACCTCAGAGAACTGGATTCTGTTAATAAGGAAATGAAATACCCACAAGAGCTTTTTTTTTTAGTTCTTTTTCTCTGATTTTTTGTTGTTTTATTTTTATTTTTTAATAGTTTATTTTCAAATTGGATTCCATATAACACCCAGTTCTTCTCCCCACAAGTCCCCCCTACCATGGCCATCACCCCCTTCTCTCCCTCCCCTCTCCCTTCAGTCCATGGTTCATTTTCAGTATTCAGTAGTCTCTCATGATTTGTGTCCCTCACCCTCCCCAGCTCTCTTTCCCCCTCCTTTCTCCATGGTCCTCTGTTAGTTTTCTCCTGCTAGACCTATGAGTGCAAACATATGGTAGCTGTCCTTCTCCGTCTGACTTATTTCGCTTAGCATGACACCCTCAAGGTCCATCCACTTTCCTACAAATGGCCAGATTTCATTTCTCCTCATTGCCATATAGTACTGCACTGTATATATATATATATATACCACATCTTCTTGATCCATTCATTCATCAGGTGAGGGACATTTAGGCTCTTTCCATGATTTGGCTATTGTAGAAAGTGCCGCTATGAACATTGGGGTACATGTGCTCCTATGCATCAGCACTTCTTTATCCCTTGGGTAAATCCCTAGCAGTGCTATTGCTGGGTCATAGGGAGTTCTATTGATAGTTTTTTGAGGAGCCTCCACACTGTTTTCCAGAGCAGCTGCACCAGTTTACATTCCCACCGACAGTGTTTCATGTGCCTGTTGGCCATCTAGATGTCCTCTTTGGAGAAGTGTCTATTCAGTCTTCTGCCCATTTCTTCACTGGATTATTCATTTTTCATGTATGGAGTTTAGTGAGCTCCTTGTATATTTTGGATACTAGCCCTTTATCTGATATGCCATCTACAAGTGCTTTTAGAAGGAAGTGCAGCCCTGCCCATACGTTGAATTTTGCTCATTGAGATCCATGTTGCACCTATGATCTACAGAGCACTAAGATAATAAGTGTGTGTTATTAGGGGCATCTGGGTGGTTCAATTAGTTAAGCATCTGACTTTGTCTCAGGTCATGATCTAAGGGATCCACGTCAGGCTCTTTGATGGCCACCCAGAGACCACTTGGAAAAGTCTTGCTTGATCTGTCTCAGCCCCTCCTACACTTGCTCTCTCTCTCAAAAATAAATAAGCACTAAAAAAATAAAAGTGTGTTATTATAAGTTAGCCTATTTTTGGTAATTTGGTAATTACAATAGCAATAAAAAACTAATACAGAAATTCACATATAACGCGGGAGATGTTGTCGCCTGGTTCAGAACATACCGATGTGAATCTTCTATCTATAGAACCAATTAACTACAGAGTTTAAGGATCTCAACTTCCCAGCCCCCCTACAGCTAAGTATGGGCAGATGACTCAATGCTGACTGAGGGGATAAATGTAGATATCAGCAAGTGCTCTATATTATACTTTCATTTTCTTTCATTCCTCAAAGGTTTCCGGATGTCATATCTAAGAATGGAAAATAAGAAAGACAAAAGAAACATGGCCCTCTGATGTCATTTTCAAAGTCCTAGACTATTTCTCCCATTCCCCAGAAATTTTGGTGTGTGAAGCAAATAAATGTTTATTGTATACCCTGAATACAACCTTAAAGGAGACTACACCTACAATACTAATGTTCCACAATTTTTGGTCTTGAATAGTTCCTCTTTAATTTATGTTCAGCTTGAGCAGAAGTCCTTTTTGTGGTAGGAAATGATTCTCAGGGATGCAAATTTTGGTACTTTTAATGATTGTTGTAAGATTAAACACTTAGAGTGTTTAAAGACTGCTGTTTTTCACTTTGCATGTTTTTAAGACACCTTCTTCTGGTGTGTGGATTTCTGTAGATATAGACAGTTGTGAATACAAACACATTTTATTAGTACTTTGCAAAGATTTGATATACATCAACTAGTAATAATGAAGTAGCAAGAAAGGTCTAAGAATGGTCCATTGAGATTTCAAAGAAAAGATGTGTATGTTTCTCTAGGTACGACTCTTCTAATTATATCAGATTCCAGACATTTGATGATTTGAAAGCAGTTCCTTCACAAGTCTCTAACATTAAAAAATATATTTCACTGTGTTTAATATCTACTTTGCTGCCACTCCTGTATGGTTTTGGCACTGAAAAGCATTGTTAAATCTGAGGATTTTACAGATATTCATTATTCCTTGGCTTACAAAAATATGACCTCTTCACCATTATTTGAAATAGCGTCCCAACGTAAGGAAAACTATTTCAAGAGTTTTTGATTAATAGTATCTGTATCAGTACTAATTTGTGGATATGTTTCCACCTTTCATTTGAGCATTCATACCACATGAAAATTCCTATAACTAATATTTCATCATTAAGATAAAGTCTGCTAAACACTCACAAATGGTCTCATAATGAATAATGATTTATCCTCTTGACTTGATGGGTCTCAAATTGTACTTGAAATATAGGACAATTTTAACAGTTTGTGCAAATATTTTAGTAGTATTTGTGTCATAGAAACCAGGTGTATTCTGTCCTATCATTCACCATTGTTTGTGTGTCTCTTTCTATAGGCTCTGTTGACTGAGTACCTGAGAATGTCCACAACAAACAAGAGTAACTACTGTGGAGCAAGAAAGACCTTCTTCTGGTATCTGAGATTATTTTCAAATATGTAGGCTTGCATTGGAAGATAATTTTTTAAATGGAGTTGCCAAGAGAAATTGCTTGTAAAATGGAGATAAAATAAAATCTTTAGACTGGATCAAGGAAGTGGACTACATACCATCTTAGTGATGCCTTTATTAATTGGTAACATTGTAAGATTTATTTCTAGTTTACACAAAGTTAATTTTAAATTTACATACAAGGTAAAATTCATTCTTTTCAGTATATGTTCCATGAGATTTGACAAATTCATGGAGTTGTATTATCACAAATATGATTAAGGCACAGTTTTAGCACTTTCCATAATTCTTGCCTGTTGCCTTTTGGTAGTTGGTGGTTCCCACCAATGGTATCATCAGGCAACTTTACTCTGTCTCCATAGTTTTCAATTTTTCAGACTATAGTATGGATAGAATCAGATAGCAAAGTCTTTTAAGTCTGGCTCCTTCACTTGGCATAAAGCACTTGTCATCCACCATTTTGCTGGATGTGTTAATATAGTCTGTTCATTGTTGTTGCTGAGTAGTGTTCCAATGTATGAGGTACTGAAATTTGTTCTCCATTCCCTAGATGGACAGCATTCATGTTGTTTCCACTTTATAGCTGTTTTAAACCAAACCAACATGAATATTTTTTCTATATTGTGTGTGAGTGTGTGTGTGTGTGTGTAAGCGGAAATTTTTATTTCTCCATATGAATACCGAATGGTGGGACTTTTGGGTAAATACATACAGTAAATGTATAGTTAACTTTATAATAAACTGCCAACTCTGTTGAGAAATAGGATGAACTGTCCTTATCAGACCTCAGTTCTCAGCACTATCCTTGTGTATGAAACATCCTTATCAGACTTCTGCTCCGAGAATGCTGGGAACAGGGGACTTGATGAAGTCTCAGGAGGATGTGCAGAGCAGAGCCTTCCTGGTCATCAGCCAAGTGCGTCAAGAAGCTGCAGAACCAGAGATATACCCATGCACAGTTGCAACTTGTTCCTGTTCTGCCCACTCTGTATCCATATCTATTGTTCTGGCTAAACATTTACTGCTGACTAAACGTTTACTGTGCTCTCCATGCTTGTAAGGAGGGTATAAAATAAGATGCTGTTCCTAATAAAGTTGGCCATTAGCCTTCAGCTCTTGGTCCATCTCTATCTCTTTCAGGGATGTCTACGGTGCCCAGTCTCTCTGGGACCGTCCACGCACCATTGAGGAGAGTCCCTTGTTCCCGGTACCCAGTCTCTCTGGGACCATTCACATTCCCATTGAGGAGCATCCTTGTTCATGTTCCCATTGGGAGGGTTTGGGAACGTCCATGTCTCCATAGGCTATCAGCCTTTGGTAACGTCATTGAGTCTCACTTGTCGTCTCTCCAGGACCCAAGAACCTACCACAAGTGGTGCCCAAATAGGGACCTGGAATGTGTCTTTTTCAGAACGATGAGAACGTTCGGTGGTAAGTCAGATGCAACTCTTGGTATGGGGAATTCCCAAGGCAAGGGTGGGATTTTTATTACTTTACTGCATCATTTGTTTCACACCACTGGAGTGCATGTGGCTCGTCCATGCTTGGAGGACTATATCCCTGTGGTCCATAAACATAATGTTTGGTTCCCTGATAAAGGGACCCTAGATGAGGAAACATGGGTGCGTGTAAAATGTAATGTGGAAGGAGCATGGTGTAAAGGGAAAAAAGTTCCATATGACTTTTGGCCAGTATGGGCCTTAATTAGAGTTGTCTTAGGCCCCTTTCTGAGAGGGGGAAAATCTCTTTTTGATGTTGCCGTGGCTTCTCTTCATGAATATGAAATAGGCAATCCTAAGCACCAAGATATCTTGGAGCTTTCTCATGCAATACTGGAAAAAGACAAATTGGTTAATTCTTCCCCACCAAGTCACCCTAGCACCATGGCACTGCTGCCACCATTTCCATTGCAGACTGAAAGTAAGGACGTTCAGGGCATAGATGAGGATGATCAGAGTTCTTTGGAGGACCACTGAGTAGAAGCCCTCACAGAGCAGTTTAAAACAGCTATGCTAACTTCTTCTCAGTGCTCTTATCTGTTTTATTGCTTTGCGAAAACCCAGTCTATAGGTACTACTTTTGCTTTACCTGTATTGTGCCACACTGTGCAACAACCAGGCAATATGGCAATAGACGAATTCTATTACATAGGAATGAAATGGGAAACTTTGGCCTCTTTTAGAAAGGCTATTATTATGTATAGTCCTCACTCCCCTTATTCTAAGCAAATGCTAACTGCATATGTTAAAGATGATAATAACTTGGTGCCTCATAATGAGCAGATGCTTTGCCACACTTTGTTGCCTCAGCATAGGCTATGGTTCCTGGAAGAAGGAACTATTGATGCAAAAACTTGGAATAAAGTAAGAGATAAAAATCAAACAATGTTATGCCTCTCGGGGCCCCAAAAGGCACCAATGGAAACCATTTTCATATGGACTCTTGTAAAGAAAGCTTTAAATTCCACTGGAGGCAACTCTAGCACTATTTTAAATCCCACAGTCCCTCCTCTTGTTTCTGCACCAATTTGGGTGTAATCCACATAGCTGGTTCCTATGCTATCCTCAATTCCTCATTACCTCCTCTTCCCACCCTCAAGATCAAGGAAGAAACTGCACTTCCATGGGCATCTAGGTCTTGGAAGCCAAGGAGACACTCTTATCTTTACTGTCACCTTAAAAACAGCCCCAATAATCTATATGAGTCACCTGTCTAAACCTCCAGAGGTTAATCAGTTTGTCATCTGAATTTCAAATGCACATGTGCTTCTGTCTGGGGGATTACGTAGAAGGCTGGATGTAGCACTACTTCCCATGCCAGGGCACACTGAGACGTCAGGCCCTTCAGTAAGCTTGTTTCATAGACCTGTTTTATGGCGACTTCTGTACCTGTTTTGTCCTGTTGTCATTGTCATTGTTTTTGATCTTGTCTCTAAAAATTCTAGGAAAACTAGAAAAGTAACCCTATATGTAGAAAAGTAAAAAATATATTTAAAAATATAAAAAATAAAAATACATTTTTGTTGAGAATAAAAAATAATTTTTCTTAAATAAGACTGGTTGTTTATAAAGAAATGGCTTTAAAACAACGTTTAAAATAAAAAAGTTATAAAAGGTTCATAAAGAGAAACCATTAAAAAATTTATACATTCCCAAAATAGACTAAAGTTAAGATCAATGAAAATTTAAAAAGTACACTGGTATAAGGATAAAATTCTGCTTTTCTCTCTGTTCAAAAGACAAAGTTTTCTTGGATTCTTAATCAGTTCTTAATAAGACACTATAAACAAGGGTCTTTTTCATTTGTCTACTACAAGAACCAAAGTTTTAGGTTTTATCTTTATCAGGTCCTTGATTGCTTAGCTAAAACTTCTCAATATTAAAAAAGCTAAGTTTTTCTAACAACTATATAATGCTATACATTTGCTCTTAATATCTTCTATTGCCTCTTTAGATAAATAAACAAAGTTTAAAGATTTATAATAATTTATAATTCTATTTGGAGTATGCTTAATAATTTCCTGAGAGGTTAACAAACTTTTCAAAATTTACGTGGCAAAAGGTCTTTTAACCAGTTGAGCCCTTTTATTTAAAATACTAAGGTGCTTAAAAATCCACTGTCTACAATAGTAAACCTTAGATTATATTACATAGGTAAATACTGCAACCACCAAATACATATACAATTCTCAAAGTTTTAATGTTTTAGTATAAAGTCATTATTTAATATTCTAATTATTTAAAATATTATATGTTACAAAATAACTAACAAATAAATAAATAAATAAATAAATAAAATAACTAAACCTAATGGGTCATTAAATACTAAGGCTGATGTTACCATCATTGTTGCAAAACACTGACCCCGCGCATGGCCATATCAATCCTTCACAATCGCCTTGACATTCTCCTATTTTTGTCATAAAAAGAAAATCTAATAAATGGCAACTCCTTATTGACCTTAGGAAAGCAAATGACACTATGATCCCCATGAAGGCTCTGTGACCCAGGCTCCCCAGTCCCAACATGATACCTAAATATTGGTATCTCATTATCATTAAACTAAATAATAGTTTTTACATCATTCCTTTGAATCCAGATGACTAACAACGTTTTGCCTTTTCTTTGCCTTCTATTAATAATAAAACTCCTAAAGAGCACTTTAATTGGAAAGTCCTTCCTCAAGATATGATTAATTCCCCCACTATAGGTCAAACGTTTGTACATCATGTTTTGCTTCCTGTTAGAACTCAATTCCCTACTCTGTATATTATCCTTTATATAGACAACATCTTGTTTACAGGAAGCAACTCCAAAATTACTCAACAAACCCCGTCTTTAGCTAAATCACGTTTAAGACATACAGGCCTTGTTATTGCACCTGACAAGATACAAACACAAACTCCTGGTGAGTATTTGGGGTATTGGATAACCCAACAAAGAGTCCAACAAAAATTATCAAAAATATCAATTGGCTCTGCCCCATGTCAGGTATTTCTAATTATTGATTCACTCATCATTTACCTGCTAATACTTTCCATCTTTAAAAAACATTGCTGCTGGTTCCAAGACATTATTAGTACTTCTCCTGTTGAAAGTCCCACACATTTCACAGATGCTACTAAAAATAACATCACTATGGTTTACAAAAATGATATTAAACATTATGCTTCTTATGCCATGATGAATTGTCCATCTACTGTATTTCAATCTCCCTCTTCCATCATCACCACCTTTCTTCACAGTATACAATCAACCTCTTATCCATTGTCAGACTTCACCATTCTTCATTACCCACATTCGATCTCATTCTCAGCATCCTGGACCACTTGCATATGGCAATAATTGTGCAAACGAATTAACCAAACATTGTGGTTTCTCAACAGCTGAAGAAAAACATCATGTTCTGCATACCAATGCAAGACGACTTCATCTACAATATAGGATGCCATATTCTCAGGCTCGAGCCGTCATCCGTTCTTGTTCTGTATGTCGACGTGACCTCTACATATACAGCATGGCCCAGCTGGAATTAATCCGAAGGGCACAGACCTCAATCAGGTTTGACAAATAGATGTCACCCATTACCTCCCTTTTGGTCATCTCCGGTATATACATATGTTAATTGACACTTTTTCTGGTTTTATTTAGGCTCACCCTTTCCCAGTAACTCGACACATAAAACAGTTCCTATATTCCACCTTTTCTGTTGTGAGGGTACCTACTAAAATTAAAACTGGCACTGCACCAGTTTATACTTCCACCAGCATGGCAGCTTTCTCTAGGGAATGGTCTATAACCCATGTGTGGCATTCCTTACAACCCTCAGGGTCAAGCCCTTGTTAAGTGCTCTCATCAAACACTTAAATTACAATTGTAAAAAAAATAAATAAAAAGGGGGAACTGTACCTGGGGGGATAAAAGGAATGCCGCTGGCCACAGTCGTATATCTAGCTCTGTATGCTATTAATTTCTTGAACCTGCCACCTTTTGCAGATCCTATTTCACGTGCTCAGTGCCATTTCTCTGCACTACCCCCAGTCTCTGACCTCAATATTCCTGTTTTTATGAAATTGCACTACTGGAATGGATGGCAACTGGCGACTTTGTTGTGGGCGGGTCCTGGTTATTCCCTTCTCTCTGTAGACGGCAGACATGTCTGGGTGCCCCACCGATGTATCTGGCAGGAAGCCCCCTCCTCGCTGGACGATGCCTCTGCCAATATGCGGCCTCCCCACAGGAATGCGACTGGCTACACCTTCCTCTAAACCGCCAAATGATCCTGCAGTAACCCTTGCTTGCCCCAACTATGGATGGAGCCTACCCTCTTCTGTCCCGCCAACTTGGGGCCAATTGAAGAGCCTTACCCAACAGGTAGAACAAATAGTGAAGACTGCTGGACAAGCGCAGACCCCTACAGCATTGTTCCTGACTATGATTGCTGTTATCTCCTGTTCTCCCCAGGTAGTACTTGCTGAACATAACTAGTGGGCCTATATTCCTCACCCTCCACTGCTATGACCTGTGAAATGGACTGAAACTGGCCCTAATGTGTATTGCAATGATATAATTTATACGCTGGCTTCTTAGGGCACTGGTATATCCAGTTTTCCTTCAGAAGAAGGAGAAAGCTTCGATTTTACTTTGGGATATTCCGTAGCCCCTTTATGTATTGGAACTGGACCTTCATGTCTGCCCACACAAATGTAGACATGGGCATATACTTTCCCTCCATCTCTCATGGTCAGGACCCTTATGGGCCTGCTTGCCATCCTCACGTTCCAGTTTACAGAAGAGAACGCTACTGATTCAACATGAAGTTCCAAAGAGCCTTTATGTCAGACTATGACCTATAAACATTATGTGTCCCCCCCCATCCATTGGTCCCAATGCCGTGGCCCTCATGGAAAAATATTTTCTTTTATTAACTCCCTATTTGCTTGGGTGGATTGAGGACCTTATGGTAAATTCTTAACCAATTGTTCAGAAGATTCTAACACCACGGTATGTGATTATATCTCTAACGTCACTCAGCTTCAGCTTCAATTTAGGTAGACCATCATACCTCTACTTATATCTGTCATTCTGGCCTTATGGCTTGGCACAAAGTTGGTTTTGACCCCCCCCCTCCTCGTTCCAGGTTAATTTCTCCCATGATGGGACCTGAACAGTGAGACCTCTGGAAGTTGGTAGCTTCTACACAAAAATGGGCCACCTTTTTGGGTAATTTCTCTGGTGCTTCACATTGCATGGCAAATTATTGGTTCACTAGAAACCACACATTTTACACTTCCTGCTGTGTTAAAATGCTGTTTGTATTGGCCATTGGCACTGTAGTTTTTAATGATGCTGAAAAGCTTCTGTCCTGTTTTGACTGTAAATGGTATTATTGCTGAATTCTACCCTGAATATAGATTTAAGGAATCAGTCTTTAATTCTTTTATAGGCCCAGACAGGCTCTGGTTACCAGTAAATCTTAGCCGGCTCTGGCAAAAGGATCCCCTGGGTAGCCTAGCATACCAGGTACTATCACAATTATATCATAGGTCCAAACGGTTCCTTGCTGAACTCATCCAGACCATAACTGGCCTCATTCTCATAGCCATTACCACCACTGTTGCAAGCGTAGCTTTACAAACTTCCATTCAGACTCACCAGTTTGTTGAAAAATGGCAAAAACACTCGCATACTCTATGGTCCCAACAGTTCACTATTGATCAGGAACTTGAATCACAAGCAGAGGATCTGCAGCAGGCGGTACAGTGGCTGGGGGATCAGGTCTCAGCTTCACAACACCAAATTAGGTTACAATGTAATTGGCATACCACCCAATTTCGCATTACGCCCCATAAATATAATTATACTAAATATACATGGGCCTCCATCCAACAACATTTACAAAACTTTCATGGTAACGCTTCATTAGACATTCACCAATTATTAACTGACGTCACTTCTACCTTTAATACACAAATCCCTAACGTCCCTTATGATAAATTGACTTCTAAATTGGTAAAGGACTGTCAGGGTTTGGACCCCAGAGGATGGTGGCAAAGTTTAATGCATTCCTTAGGTAGTTCAAGCACTGCCTTGCTCATACAGTTGTGTTTGTTTATTAAAGATACTGCCATCTCCAAGAGCGTCCAAGCCCCCAGTATTTAACCACTATGTTAGCTTTATGGCATAGAAAATAACAAAGGATTTGTAAATGGAAGCATTTATCTTTTCTCTCTACCTAAACCCTCTGACATTCAAAAACTCTCAGTGAGTATTTTTCCTTTCATGGCAATTATAGTTGTTTACATGGGTCCAATAAGAGTCTGTTCATTTGAATTACTAGTTATTTTACTAAGGCTTTGACTGGAATGTCATATTTTAGAGTTAAGAAACTAAGGTTGACCTTCTGAAACAGGAGGCCATAAAGCCCCTTGAAAGTATTGGCCTGATACCTTGCTCACAGAGGTCCCAGAAGCCTCTCCAGGTGAGTAAACAAGGTCACTTCCTGGCAGGTGCAGGAACCTCAACATATTTTAAAAACCTCGTAAGGAGGATTTCTCCAATTCACCAGGTATCAGAGGCCTATCTGAAAAGTGCTTGGCTTGGCTTCTGGCCTGGAGAGGCAACTGCTAAGAATTAAACCTGGAGATTCCTTGAAAAAGATCCCAGCAAAGCTGATTTTAAACAATCTTCCTGAGTACTCACTATTCTTGTTGAGCTTATGAGGATAATTGGGCCAAGGTTGGTATGACTGGACATATTCCACAGATATATTAGTCCTGATTTGGCCATGAGGTTTTTTGAGAGAAAACTTACTAATGATGCTGTTTGTCTCACCCTATGTACAGGAATTATTAGGCCTTGGTAGATGATTGCACTACACCACCTTCCTTTCATAAAATAAAAAGGGGGAATTGTTGGGAAATAGGATGAACTGTCCTTATCAGACCTCAGTTCTCAGCACTGTCCTTGTGTATGAAACATCCTTATCGGACTTCTGCTCTCAGAACACTGGGAACAGGGGACTTGATGAAGTCTCAGGAGAACGTGCAGAGCAGAGCCTTCCTGGTCATCAGCCAAGTGCGTCAAGAAGCTGCAGAACCAGAGATATACCCATGCACAGTTGCAAGCTGTTCCTGTTCTGCCCACTATCTATTTGTATCTATTGTGCTGGTTAAACATTTACTGCTGACTAAATGTTTACTGTGCTCTCCATGCTTGTAAGGAGGGTATAAAATAAGATGCCATTCCTAATAAAGTTTGCGATTAGCCTTCAGCTCTTGGTCTGTCTCCATCTCTTTCAGGGATGTCTGGTCTCTCTGGGACCATCCATGCTCCCATTGAGGAGCATCCCTTGTTCATGGTCCCATTCATGAGGTTTGGGAATGCCCCTGTTTCCATTGACTATCAGCCTTTAGAAATGTCATTGCGTCGCGCTCGTAGTCTCTCCAGGACCCAAAAACCTACCACACAACTCATTTTCCAGAATGGAGGTTCATTCTGCATTCTTGTCAGAAATGCATGAGTGTTCGGGGCGCTTAGGTGGCTCAGTCAATTAAGTGGTCAACTTCAACTCAGGACATGATTTGGCAGTTTGTGAGTTCAAGCCCTGCATCCCTCTATATGCTGACAGCCCAGAGCCTGGAGCCTGCTTTAGATTCCTTGTCTCCTTCTCTCTCTGTCCTTCTCCTGCTCACGTTCTGTCTCCCTGTCTCTCAAAACAAAATAAATATTTAAGAATTTATAAATTAAAAAAAATGCATGAGTGTTCTAGGTGCCCTGAATCCTTGCCAGGATTAGGCATTATTTTATATTGTTGTTTCATTTTTAGTGTTGTTGTTGTTCAGGGTTTTGTTTTGTTTTTCATTGTAAAAGGTGTTCAGTGATATCTCATTTTGTTTTGTTTTTTCACTTCCATAATCAGAACAGCTGTGGGCCTCTTTTCATGTCCTTCTTTGTAATCTCTGTATCTTTTTGTATGAAATGTCTGTCAAGTTGTTTGCCAATATTTTATTTGGGTTGTTAGGTACCTGATTACCGAATTTTGAGAATTTATATATATTCTAAATACAGACACTTTGTTAAATAATTTTGTGCAAATCTTTTCACCCCAGCCTTTATATTTATATCTATGATACATTTTATTGATATTTACTAAAAAAAAAAACCCAAAATTTTTATTTCATTAATTTTTTCTGTTATTTTCCTTATTTAAATGTTATTGATTTCTTCGGTAATCTTAGATTCACATTAAAGGTGACACAACGGTCCAGCCCTTGACTTCTTCTGAATATTTATTTTTATTTCTTTTGTTTATTTATTTTGAGAGAGAAAAAAATAAAGAGGGAGAGAGAGATAGAGAGAGGCCGACAGAGAGGGAGAAAGATAATCCAAAGCAGGCTTTACACTGATAGCTTAAGGGCTTGAATTCACAAACCCTGGGGCTTGAATTCAGGAACCATGAGATCATGACGTGAACTAAAATCAAAAGCTGGATGCTAAATGAATGAGCCACCAGATTCCCCTTGTGAATTCTTAATGGCAGAGAAATAAACTTCTCTTTAATGTGAGACACTGTATGTTTGCATCTTTACTAGAACATCTTAGTTTATAAGTAATATGTAATCATCAACTTCTGATTTTACAATGCTTATATTTCTTAATGATGACAAAAAAAGTAAGAGGAATAGAGAATTTAAAGAAAGAATGGCATGGCCAGATATATTTCTGGTTATTGTGCCAAATTCCTTGAGTGGTAGGCAGAAAGGTTTAGTTCAATTAGGAAGCGAAATGGGAAAGGAGCTGTTCCCAAGGGTAAGAAATGATTCCTTCTTAAAGAGCACTAGGTGTTGTGACAGTAGAACATATTTTAGAAAGTGGTTGACTTCAGTTTGAAATAAAAGTAAATTACCAGACAAAAATACAGTTCTCATTCTCTCTCTTTTTCAGCCAATAAAGGTAAGCATTATATTTAACCTCAATCCAAACAGGTAAGCATAAATTTGTGTCTAACAGTAAATTTAGTTTCATTAACAATTGTATTTTTTGGGCATCAGCAAGGAAAACTTATTTAAGAAAATTTAAGGAATCTTTTTCTGCTATTATTACTGTGGTTTAATTTTAAAATATTGATTCGTATAGTCTGTTTGCTTTTATGACTGTCATTATTGTAACATAAAATACAAAGGACTTTGTAACATAATGGAGAAATATACCAAAGATTCTTGACATTTGCATTTCATAAACATAATTGTCACTGTTATCATCTTAGATGACAACACTCAAAATTATTATGAGTTAAGCATGTATTAAAGTAGTTTGAGTGTATTACATCTGGAAATCATATATCCCCAAAATTTAATTATACATAAGTAAGGAACAGGATAGTGAATGGACCTTCTTGAAATGGATTTGTATTCTAAGAATGCAATTCTTTGTTTGTTAACAGTATGGTTCCATGATAAATGAATCTGAAGGTGCTAAACGTACACCGGCATGTTTTCATTTTTATCTTTAGAGACTTCTAAAGGAAAAAGCCTTGTGAATAGCATTCACTAAATTCTGATTGTTTATTTCTTAACTCCAATTTCAGTTTATGATTTTTTTCTGAATATAAGCAATAGATATATTGAAATGATAGTTGTAATTGATGTCACAATCTCCTTTTCAAAAAGAACTAGAAGAAGAAGAATCATTACTTCAGTGGAAAGACCAGAGAAACAAACAGGAAATATCTAAGTAAAAACAAAGTTGACTACATTTAACTGCATTATATACTCGTGTGTGTGTGTGTGTTTCTGTGTGTCTGTGTGTGTTTCCGACTATATACATAGGGCATCTAAACGTTCCCAGACCTCAGAAAACTGCTGCCATGCTGGAAAATTTGAGGAAGCTTTTATGTTTAAAGGTTTATTTATTCATTTTGACAGAGAAACAGAGAGAGAGAGAGAGAGAGAGAGAGAGAGCGAGCATTAGCCAGAGTGGAGAGAAATAGAGACAGACAGACAGAAGTCTAAGCAGACTCCAGGATCAGTGCAGAGCTCCATGTGGGGCTCAGTCTCACAACCATGAGATAACAACATGAGCTGAAATCAAGAGTCAGATACTTAACCAAGTGAGCCACCCAGGAGCCCCTGGTAAGGTTATGTTTAGAAGAGAAACCCATGAATTGGTTACTATTTGAATAATTATTTACTTTGAATCATTATTAAATATTAATTATTAAATTATTTTTTACTTTTTAAATGGTTTTGCACTGAGAATTCCATTGAATATTCATAAAATTATTGTTCCATTTTACAAAAATAAAAGTTGAAGCCACAAAGAAAAGCTTCAGTAGATATAGAACATCATGTTCTTGATTACAAGTTGCTTCTCCTGGTTGTTTGTTGGCATCTTAGATGCAGTTTGCTTTTCAAATGTCATACCTGACCTAAGCAGTAAAGAATAATATGGAAAAGACCAATGAGAGAAAAGCTTCCATGAAGAGCAGACCCAATACAGAGGGTGAAGAGAATGGCAGTTTCCAAGAGCAATTGTTAACTCATCAAATGTGGACGTGTGATGCATGCTCGTCTAGATAGATGCAGATTCATTCAACAAACAATTTGGACAACTGTCCAAATATGGATTTTACGTTAAATGAAACAGGTTAATAGAATATTGCTTATGGTTATGGGTGGTAGGATGAGGTAGTAAACAACAACAACAACAACAACAACAACAACAACCTGGCTGTGTAACCTTATACCTCCCCTAGCAGCTACTAATTTCTGGCCATTTTACAGACTCACTTACAGCATTTTTACATTCCCTGGACTCAAATTTACATCAGCAGAATTGTATAACAGCAGGGTAAGTTTTATATACAGTTATTACTTTAATATTGTAGATTATAAAATAATTTGTCAGTTAATTTCTCTTTTCTCAGCCACAAAAAAAATCCTCAGAATGCTCAGGTTTTGCATGAACTGTCGTTCCTGCCCCATTTTTGTCTACATTTTTGTGGCTGAAATTTTGACTATTGTCCATATTTAATAGCCTTAGAATACGGTTCTAGGCATATATTTTCCTTGCAATGAGTTAGTTTCTATTGTCTTTCATGGGAAAGTTATCTCATTATATGGAAGTTATGTAGGACATACTGAAAATAAGCAATATGCAATTTTGACAATATTGAATGAAAAGAGTATAATTCACACACAGACCTACACCCACATCCCCCTCCCACACACACACAACGTGAAACATGATTGACCTATATATACCAGGATGGAGAGATGCTAAAGAAGTCTACATTTTGGGTAGAGACCCATGTTACACCAGAGCGACTATTCAAAAGAGACGACTAATTTGGCTCCTTTGTAATTTATTCAATAAGATAGTAAATCACATTTTCAAAACAAATATACTATGTGTTACATAGAACAATGTATAGAATATCAAAAGAAGCTTATAATCTAGTTACACAAGTGACAAAAATACATAATAAAGATGAGCTATTCAGCCTGATTCACTCATGTGTATGAACACAGACACATATGAGTGCAAGGAAAAGATGAGATGGATTAAATGGAGTCAGCAGAATAGTAGCAATTGATGAGGATATGGGTAATTGAGGCAGATTTCAGAGATGAGTTTGGTTGACGTTTCTTTGATATGGCAAAAATGTGAGGGGTATACATGGTAATTGGGGTTGCTTTCCTGAACAAAAATCCTTGATGCCTCTTACCTCTGAGTACTTCTGAACACATAGAACATCTTAGACCACCTTTTCTCCCCACTGCAAAACCTGGAAAAAATATGACTCCTGATTTCATGACTCTCACATGCAAACATTCAATTCTAAAGATGAAATAACACCCCACAATATTTAGAGGTCAGCTCATCAAGTTTGTCTTATAGTAAAATAGCCTAAATATGCAGAATGCAAAAGCTAGACCCACAAAAGCACATTACTTTAAAAAACAAACTATATTAATTCATAAAACCTACTTAGGTGGCTTACAATATATTTAATTGTGCAATGAAGTAAATTTTGAACTGATAATAATAGAAAACAGCTGAGAGAAAAGCACAAGTAATTTGATGGAATTATTGTCACAATTGACTATAAATTCAGATTTTGCAATTTAGAGTGTTCAGATGGAGAGGAAAATTATAGTCACATATCTTATCATTAGAAACAAAAAAAAACATGATAAATCAGAGCAGTAAAACAAAGGACTAAGGGCGGGACACCTGGGTGGGTCTTTCAGTTGGCTCTTGGACATTGGCTCAGGTCATGATCTCACAGTAAGTAAGTTTCAGCCCTGTGTCAGGCTCTGTGCTGACAACTCAGAGCCTGGAACCTGCTACAGAGTCTGTCCCCAATTCTCCTTACCCCTACTCTACTTGCACTCTGTCTCTCAAAATTAAATAAAAACAAAAAAATTTTTAAAGAGGAAAGGGTTTTTCTTTATACAAATACATTTAATAATAATAAAAACACACTTTACCGTACTCTTGGAGAACAGGCATTTATAGATTTGTTTTATTAGGAACTGTGAACTTTGGGAAGTATGCCATCCTGTTTATGTATAAGAAGAAAACAAGAGCCAAAGGAATTGGAGTGACCTGTCCTTCTGATTTAATCATTCCCACAGATGAAATGTGAAGAGGTGAAAGCTGATGACAATATTTCCACCATAAAGCAATTCGTGCTCCTGGGATTTTCTGACCTTCCAAACCACCAACGGTTACTATTTGGAGTGTTGTCCATCATTTATGTTATTATCTTAAGTGGAAATAGCCTCATAATAATAGTAACCAGACTTGACAAGGCACTACAGAAACCCATGTATTTTTTTCTGGTGAATCTTTCCTCGTTGGAAATCTGTTATGTGTCCGTCACCATTCCTAGGATTCTGGTGAGCATTTGGACTCAGGATAGAAGCATTTCTGTGCTGGGCTGTGCCTCCCAGATGTGCTTCTTCCTTATGCTGGGAACTACTGAATGTTTCCTCCTGACAGTGATGGCCTATGACCGCTACGTGGCCATTTGTAACCCTCTGCACTACCCTCTAGTCATGAACCAGAAAAAGTGTATCCAACTGGCTGTTGGCTCCTGGATTGGTGGAGTCCCAGTCCAGATAGGGCAAACATGTCAAATTTTCTCTCTGCATTTCTGTAATTCTAACCAAATTAACCACTTCTTCTGTGACATACCCCCCATCCTCAAGCTAGCCTGTGGAGACCTCTCTGAACATGAGATGTCAGTCTTTGTGGTAGTTACAATGTTTGCCACATTTCCTTTTATGTTGATACTTGTCTCTTACAGCAAAATCATTTCCACCATTCTGAGGCTGCCAACAGCCAGGGGACGGGCCAAAGCTTTCTCCACCTGCTCTTCCCACCTGCTAGTTGTGATTTCATTCTTTGGATCAGCTTCCATTACCTACTTAAGGCCCAAATCCATTCATTCTGCAGGAACTGACAAACTGCTCTCTCTTTTCTACACCATAGTGACTCCAATGTTTAATCCCTTGATTTACAGTCTTAGGAACAAGGATGTGATCACAGCACTGAGAAAACTATTACTGAAAAAAATGGCATGATGAGTCTAATTGTCCAGGTTTTAGCTACCTGCCACCCACACATCAAGGAAACATTTCAAATGTCTACATTCCTTGTAAGGAATTAACCACCTCCAGTTTATGATGTACTTCTAGATACAATAAACTATTTCCAGCATACAATTTATTGTGCTTGGATGTATACCAGGCAAATTAATCTGTCTTGAATGTGCCAAGCCTGAAGACTCATCCGACCTCATGAATAAAATACTAATGTGCACCACAGATTACATATGGAATTAGAATACAAACAAATTCATATAGAAATGAACTCAATCTGTCAAGAGTTTTGATGTGATTATACTAAAAACTATCTGAGATTATTTACCTAAATGGTTTCTTAAATCTGCACACTTGTAATTGTTCACATTCTTTGATTCTAGAGGTGCCTGGGTGGCTCAGTTGGTTATGAGTGTCTATCTTTTGATTTTGGTTCAGGTCATAATCTTTTGATCATGAGATTGAGCCCCAAGTCAGGCTCTGTGCTGGGCATGGAGATGGCTTATTAGTCTCATTCTACCTCTGCCACTCTTCCTTGTGCATGCGCTCTCTCTCTCTCTCTCTCTCTCTCTCTCTCTCTCTCTCTCTCTCTCTCTCTCTCTCTCTTTCTCCCTCTCAAATAAAAAATTAAAAGTAAAAGAACAATAATGAAAAACTTTCTTTGGTTCTATTGCCAGAGACTTGTAAGAGCTCATAAATAATAAATGTTTGTTGAATGAGTGATCTAATAAGTTATTAGCAGAAGTAATATTGCTGTCATATAACTCAGACAGTTGGCAAAATTAAGAGATTTAAGCACATCAGTGAACATTGAAAACATATTATTTAACCTCCTATGCAGCAATGTGGAATCACTCCAATCATAATACCAAAGAAAATCTTATGTTCAGTTAGCTTTCTTCTTAAGTAACTTCCAACCAGAGCACATAATATAATAGGATGCTCCTACCTTTATCAATCAGTTTACTTGGGACATATTTCTTAATGTTTATTTATATTTGACAGAGACAGAAGGCAAGTGGGGGAGAGGCAGAGAGAGAGGGAAACAGAGTCTTTAAAGTAGGTTCCAGGTTCTGCACTGCCAGCTCAGAACCCAATGTGGGGCTCAAATCACGAACCGCGAGAACATGACCTGAGCTGAAGTTGAAAGCTTAACCGACTGACCACCCAGCAATCCCTGCACATATTTCTATGTTAAACTTAACAATTTTGCCCTCAGAGTATTTGCTTTTAATTACTCCATGTCTTCTTTAATAGGACTCTAAAGAGTTATTCCAATGTCAATTCATATTTTGAAAATATAATATCCATGAGGTGCCTGGGTGGCTTAGTCAGTTGGTTCAGTCGGCTAACCATCCCACTTCATCTCGGGTCATGATCATACAGTTCATGAGTTTGAGCCCCACTTTGGGCTCTGTGCTGACAGCTCAGAGCCTAGAGCCTGCTTCTGATTCTGTGTCTCTCTCTCTCTTTGCCCCTCTCCTGCTCACGCTCTGTCTCCGTGTCTCTTTCTCTCAAAAAAATAAATAAACAATAAAAATTTTTAAAGAAAATAAAATATCAATCTGTTTGAAATGAAAGTATATGTTAGAAGCTATATTCAGAATTATGCAAAGTCCTCACAGTAGCATTACCATTAGTGTGCCTAATCTTTCATGCCTTTAACCCTCTCTAAAGTGTTGGAAATTATTAAAACTTTGAAGAGGTTTTATCAAGGAAACAAATCACATGTCAATAGAACCACTAATGGTGGTCTCCTGATTGCAATTCTCAAGTCAGTCACTGGCATGCAGAGATTATTGAGTGCATCTGTCTCTGAGACTTCTGTTAGTAGTTCTTTGATAATTATGCTGTTCTGAACTTTTAGCTTACTTATAAGACAATATTAGCTCCTGTTCTTTATTTTTTTAATGTTTATATTTAGTTTTGAGAGAGAGAGAGAGAGAGAGCATGAGCAGAGGAGGTGCAGAGAGAGAAGGGAGGGGGCAGAGGATCAGAAGCAGGATCTGCACAGATAGCAGTGGGTCTGATGTGAGGCTCAGACTCATGAACCATGAGTTCGTGACCCAAGACAGGTTGGACGCTCAATCAACAGAGCCACCCAGATGCCCCAAGCTCCTATTTCTTAGATGGTACTATTTTATGTCATTAATGTTTTACATCCTCTACCATCTAACACAATGTACTGCACTAATTTATTTATGTATTTTAACCATAGATGTTCATGTGTCTATATCCTTTCCTATTTGTGTTTTATATAAGAATTTGTTATATGATTATGATAAAGATCATGATGGTGATGATAATGGTGATGATAGTGATGATAAGGATACAGTTTGTGGTATTTTTTGTTTCTGACATTTAATAAAACTGGAAACACAATGTGATGGAAACAGTGCTATCCCATGAGTTTAGATAACTAAATTTTAATCTTCACTTTACCAATATCTTGGACTATCCAGTTAGCTAATATTTCATTCCACTCAAGAACAGAAATTCAACATAGTACCTACTAAAGATCTTACTGTTTTTTTTTTTCAGTAATTCATAAACTGGGTTGTGTCCAGTTCAACTGGTAGAAAGGAGCTCCAAGAGCTAAACCAGGATGGGGCTCTTTTCAGGCAAGAACAAGCAGGAACAAGAAAGTAATGTTAGGCAAAATTGAATTGCTTGTTGCAAAATAACGTTCCTTGTAGGGCATAGCAAGGATATATCAGGCAGATTACCTCCCTTGATTACCCTGATTGAGTGGTCTTAGATTACACTTTTGGGAAAGCCAAAACTGAAGCTAAGTTTTGGTTGAGGTGGGGCTTAAAATAAACAACTCCAGGTAAGCCTGCGTGGCTTAGTTGGTTAAGCGTTCGACTTCAGCTCAGGACATGATCTCACAGTTCTTGAGTTGGAGTCCTGTGTTGAGCTCTGTGCTGACAGCTGAGAGTCTGGAGCCTGCTTGAGATCCCGTGTCACCCTCTCTCTTTGCCCCTTTCCCGCTTGTAGTTTGTTTCTCAAAAATAAATAAACATTAAATGATTATGAAAAAAAATAAGTGACTCTATTTTGGGTCTGTTGTCTTCACTTTAACAATTCACAATTAATAGAATGGTGAAAATACACTATTTTCTATGAACTCCCAGGATTATTATAAGAATAAATATACACTTTGCATGGAGAAGCATTTGGAAGACTTTAAACTGCCCAAAATGGAAGTGTTGGCGGTATTTCTAGATAGTTCTCAGGGAAATCACTAGCCGTGTTGGATTTTACATTCAAATTCATAGAAATAATCAATATACAACTATTTATGAGGATACAGGACATTCCACAATATGAATCACCTAGAGAAAAAACTTATTTATATACACATTAGAATTATTTTCCTATGATTTTATTTATGCTTTTTATGCTTTTCTAAAAAGGCGCTACACAATTCCTTGCTCATCTCAACAAGGATTATGGAAAAGAGCTATGTATGCATTAATACTCAAATGAAATATAATTAACATTTATATCATTATGAACTCAGTGCCAGTTAACAATAGGATTATGACTTCCTGAATACTTTTACAAAATTCCTTGAAACCTTTTGTTTTCTCTTTTAATATCCCTTGTCTTCCCAGTCAGTTAATTCGCAATGAGGCAGCCTCTGGAAATTACACCCTGGATGCATTTAATTATATATGCTATTCCTTAGAGCTCAAATAATTGAGGCTGGTTGAAAAGAAATTTATGAGCCCTAAACTATATTTACTTTATAAAAATGGTAATCTGACCTTACCTTTAATTCTTTGTCTAACCCACAATTGTTAGTGTGAACTCCATATATATTTTGATCTAAGGACCAAGTACTTATTCTCATGCACCTTCCTTTTGTTCTGACTTTTATATTATACCAGTATTCTAGATAATGCCATTTTTTGACTTCTGGTCACCCAACACATGGGGCAGGCAGTATATGACTTGTTGTACCATTTTTTGAAGAT
Source organism: Mungos mungo (assembly GCA_004023785.1). Classification (NCBI taxonomy): domain Eukaryota; kingdom Metazoa; phylum Chordata; class Mammalia; order Carnivora; family Herpestidae; genus Mungos; species Mungos mungo. Next base: position 74,256 of record PISW01005059.1, on the reverse strand, counting down.
TTCTATTCTTTGTTATATCACAATATGTGTGTCTATACATACATTCTCAACAATATGTAAATGTAATGGAAAAGGAAACAAGCACTTTCCTGTCTAAACTTACATTGGATGTGTGTTGTTATTTGTAGAAGATAGACCCTATCTCAAGGGCTATTTACACATTATTTTCTCAACAAAGTGACAACTTTGACATAACATTCCTCTGAAGAAAACACTATTAAAAAATAAGCATAGGGGCACCTGGGAGACTCAGTCAGTTAAGCAATTGACTCTTGGTTTCTTCTTAGGTCATGGTCACATGGTGCATAGGCTTGAGCCTGACATCGGGCTCTGCACTGACAATGCTGAGCCTGCTTGGGATTCTTTCTCCCACTCTGGCTGCCCCTGCCCCTCCCCAGCTCATACACATAGGCACACCCTCTCTTTTTCTCTCAAAAACAAGTAAATGAGCTTTATTTAAAAAAAAAGCATAATTACCTATGAGATATAGTAGTGATTATATTTTACAAAAGATTATTTTATCTGAAAATGGTATGGCATACGAAAATGTGTGTCTTTACAGGATATATAAAAGATTTTAACCGAGTACTTTCAGTCACAAAGTAGTGTGTGGCCTATTTTCTCTGATGACCACTAGATGCTAAGCATGACACTTGGCTGGCCAGTCCCAGAAAGAATACAAGGCCATCGGTCCTGCTACCTCAGAGAACTGAATTCTGTTATAAGGAAATGAAATACCCAGAAAGGCTTCCAGAAAAAAGTGCAGCCCTGACCACACCTTGAGTATTTCTCATTGAGATCTATGTTGCACTGATGATCTATGGATATGTGAGATAATAAGTATGTGTTATTAGGGGCACCTGGATGGTTCAGTCAGTTAAGCATCTGACTTCATCTCAGATCATGATCTAAGGGTCCCACATCGGGCTTTATGCTGGCCACCCAGAGACCACTGGGGGCCCTTTTGCTTGATCCATCTTAGCCCCTCCCACACTTGCTCTCTCTCTCAAAAATAAATAAGCACTATCATTTAATCTATTTGTGGTAATTAATTACAACAGCAATAGAAAACTAATACAGAAATTCACATATAACATGGGAGATGTTGTAGCTTGGCTCAGGACCTATCGATGTGAATCTTCTATCCTATAACCAATTACCTACACAGTTTGAGGATTTGAAATTCTCATCTTCCCTGCACCCTTCCCGCTAAGTATGAGCAGATGACTCAATGCTGACCAAGGGGATAAATGTAGATATTGGCAAGGGCTCTATATTTTGCTTCTATTTTCTTTCATTCCTCAAAGGTTTCCAGATGTCATATCTAAGAATGGAAAATAAGGAAGATGAAAGAAACATGGCCCTCTGATGTCATTTTCAAAGCCCTGGACTATTTCCCCCATTCCCCAGAAATCCTGGTGTGTGAAGCAAATAAATATGCTTTATTGTTATATGTCTGAATACAACCCTAAGGGAGACTACACCTACAATATTAATGGATCACAATGTTTGGCGGTGAATTATTCCTCTTTAATTTATGTTCATCTTGTACAGAAGTCCTTTTTGTAGTAGGAAATGATGGGCAGGAATGCAATTTTAGGTACTTTTAATGATTGTGGTAAGATTAAACACTTAAAGTGTTTAAAAGATGCTTTTATTCACTTTGCATATTTTCAATACAACATCTTCTGATGTACCTACTTCTGTAGATATAGACGGTGTGCATACAAACACGTTTTATTAGTACTTTGCAAAGATTTAATATACACCACCTAGTAATAAGGGAGTAGCAAGAAAGGTCTAAGAATGACCCATTGAGATTCCCAAAAAAAGTTGTGTGTGTGTCTCTAGGTACGGCTCCTCTAATTATATCAGACTCCAGACATTTGATGATTTGAAAGCAGTTCATTCACAAATTTCTCACATTAAAAAATATATTTCACTGTGTCTAATATCAACTTTGAGGCCACTCCTGTATTGTTTTAGCATTGAAAACCTTTGTTAAATCTGTGGATTTTACAGATATTCTTTATTCCTTGGCTTACAAAGAATATGACCTCTTTGACATTACTTGAAATAGCATCTCAAAGTAAGGAAAACTATTTCAAGAGCTTGTGATTAACGGTATCTGTTTCAGTACTGATTTGTGGTTATGTTTCCATCTATCTTTCCTCTGAGCATTCATACAACCATGAATGTTCCTGTAACTAATATTTCGTTATTAAGATAAAGTCTATTCTATACTGACAAATGGTCTCATAAGGAAGTATGATTTATCCTTTGACTTGATGAGCCTCAATTTGTTGTACTTTAAATATAGGACAACATTAACAGTTTGTGCGAATATTTTAGTAAAATTTTTAGAGAATTGTGATAAGCAGTACATTACAGAAACTTCACTTAGTAATATTTGTGACATAAAAACCATGAGTTTTCTGTTCTATCATTCACTCTTGTCTGTGTGTCCATTTCTATAGGCTCTTTGAGTACTTGAGAATGTCCATGACATACAAGAGTCACCTTGGGGACCAAGAAAACCTTCCAGTATCTGGGATAATTTTTAAATATGCAGGTTGACATTGGAAGAGAGTTTCTTAAATGTAGTTGTCACAAGAGATTGCTGTAAAAGGGGGATAAATATAATCTTTAGACTGGATCAAGGAAGTGGACTATATAGCATTGTAATGATGGCTTAGTTAATTGGTAGCCTTACAAAATTTATTTTTAGTTTACACACAGTGAATTTTCAATTTACATACAAGGTAAAATTCATTCTTTTCAGTGTACGTTCCATGAGATTTGACTAATTCATGGAGTTGTATTATCACACATATGAATAAGGCACAGTTTCAGCACTCTCCAAAATTCTTACCTGTTGCCTTTTTGCAGTTGGCGGTTCCCACCAATGGTATCACCAGGAAACCTTCCTCTGTCTCTACAGTTTTCAATATTCCAGAATGTAAATTGAATCAGATGTGAAAATCTTTTAAGTCTGGCTCCTTTCACTTGGCATGAAGCACTTGTCATCTACCATGCTGTTAGCTGTGTTAATATAGTCTGTTCATTGTTATTGCTGAGTAGTGTTCCAATGTATGAGGTAGTGAAGTTGTTCTTTATTCCCTAGATGCACAGCATTCATATTGTTTCCACTTTTGAGCTGTTTTAACCAAACCAACATAAATATTTTGTCTATGTTGCATGTGTGTGTGTACGTGTGTGTGTGTGTGAAAACACAAAGTTTTATTTCTAAATAATAAATACATACCCAAGGGTGGGGCTTTGGGGTATATATATATATATATATATATATATATATATATATATATGTATATATATATATATATAAATGGTAAATGGGTAGTTACCTTTATGATAAACAACCAACTGATTTTCCAGAATGGATTTTCATTTGGCATTCCTGTCAGAAATGCATGAATGTTCGGGGAGCCTGGGTGGCTCAGACAGTTATCTGGCCGACTTCAGATCAGGTCATAATCTCATGGTTCCTGAGTACAAGCCCCGTGTCTCGGTCTGTGCTGACAGCTCAGAGCCTGGAGACAGCTTCAGATTCTGTGTCTCCTTCTCTCCCGACCCTTCTCCTGCTCATGCTCTGTTTCTCTGTTACTCAAAAATAAGTAAACATTAAAAAATTAAAAAAAAATCCGTGAGTGTTCCAGTTGCTCTGAACCCTTGCCAGGATTAGGCATTATTCCACACTGTTCTTTCATTTTTAGTGTTGTTGTTGTTCTTGTGGGTTTTGTTTTGTTTTTCATTGTAAAAGGTGTTGGTGATATCTCATTGTGTTTTGTTTTTTCACTTTTGTAATCAGGACAGCTGTGAGCCTCTTTTCATGTCCTTCTTTGTAATCTCTGTATCTTTTTGGATGAAATGCCTGTCAAGATGTTTGCCATCATTTTAATAGGGTGGTTTGGTTCTTCATTATGGAATTTTGAGAATTTATGTTTATTCTAAACATAAACAATTTGTTAAATAGGTTTGTGCAAATTTTTCAGCTCAGAGTGTGCTTTGCCTGTTGATCTCTTCATGGTGTCTTTTACATAGCAAACATATTTAACTTAATAAAACTCAATTTTTTTCCTTCCTTCTTGATTTATGCTCTTGGGTTTTATTTATGTATTTTTGCCTAACTGCAGGTCACAGAACATCTCCTATGTTTATTCTAAAAATTCAAGTTTAGCTGTTATATTTACATCTATGATCCATTTCATTGATATTTACTAAAAAAAAAACCAAACAAGATTTTTATTTCAAATATTTTCTGTTCTTTGCCTTATTTGAATGTCATTGATTTCTTTGCTAGTCTTAGATTCACACTGAAGGTGACACAATGGTCCTGACAGCCCTTGACTTCTTATTTCTGACTTTTTATTTTTATTTCTGTAAATTCATTTATTTTGAGAAAAAAAAAGAGAGGGGGGAAAGCGAGAGAGAGAGACGCTGACAGAGAGGTAGAGAGATAATCCAAAGCAGGCTTGAGGGGTTGAATTCACAAACACTGGGGCTTGAATTCAAGAACCATGAGATCATGACCTGAACTAAAATCAAAAGCTGGACACTTAATCAACTGAGCCGCACAGACTCCCAATTGTGAATTTTTAATGGAAGAGAAATAAACTTCTCTTTAATGGGAGACACTGTAAGTTTGCATCTTTGCTAGAACATCTTAGTTTATGAGTAATATGTAATCATTAATTTCTGATTTTACAATGATTATATTTCTTAATGATGACAAAAAAGTAAGAGGAATAGAGAATTTAAAGAAAGAGTGGCCTGGCCAGATATGTTCTGTTTATTGTGCCAAATTCCTTGAGTGGTAAGCAGAAAGGTTTAGTTCAATTAGGAAGCGATATGGGAAAGGAGCTGATCCCAAGGGTAAGGAATGATTCCTTCTTAAAGAGCTCTAGATGTTGTGACAGTAGAACATATTTAAGAAAGTGGTCGACTTCAGTTTGAAATAAAAGTAAATTACCAGACAAAAATACACTTCTCATTCTCTCTCTTTTTCACCCAATAAAGGTAAACATTATATTTAACTTAAATCCAAACAGGTAAGCATGAATTTTTGTTTAACAGTAAATTTAGTTCTATTAACAATTGTATTTTTGGGCATCCATGAGGAAAACTTATTGAAGAAAATTTAGGAAGGAATCTTTTTCTGTTATTGTTATTGTGGTTTAATTTTAAAATATTGATACTGTGGTTTAATTTTCAAATATTGTTTGTTTTTATGACTGTCATTATTGTAACATAACAGAAAATACAAGTACTTTGTAACATAATGGAGACATATACCAAAGATTATTGATATTTGCATTATCATCAACATAATTGTTACTGTTATCATCTTAGATGACAACATTCAAAACTATTATGGGTTAAGCATGTATTAAAGTAGTTTGAATGTATTAAATCTGGAAATCATATCTTCTGAAAATTTAATTACACATAAGTAAGGAACAAGATAGTGAATGGACCTTATCAAAATGGGTTTTCATCCTAAGAATCCAATTTGTTGTTAAGAGTCCAGTTCCAAGATAAATGAATCTGAAGATGCTAAAGAGATATTGGCATGTTTTCATTTTTATCTTTAGAGACTTCTAAAGGAAAAAGCCTTGTGAATAGCAGTCACTAAATTCTGATTATTTCTTACCTCCCAATTTGAGTTTATAAACTTGTTCTGAATATAAGCATTAAGTGCATTGAAATTATAGTTGTAATTGATATCCCAATCTTTATTTCAAGGAGAAGAACTAGAAGAAGAGGAAGAAGAAGAAGAGGAAGAAGAAGAAGAAGAAGAAGAAGAAGAAGAAGAAGAAGAAGAAGAAGAAGAAGAAGAAAAGAAGAAGAAGAAAAGAGGAAGAAGAAGAATCTATACTGCAGCCATAACAGCAGAGAAACAAACAGGAATTATCAGAGTAAAAACAAAGTTTACTACATTTATCTGCTTTATATACTCTTGTGTGTGTGTGTGTGTGTGTGTGTGTGTGTGTGTGTGTGTGTGTGTGTGTTTCTGTGCTGTATACATAGAGCACTAAAGGTTTCCAGACCTCAGAAAACTGCTGCCGTGCTGGAGATTTTAGGAAGCTTTTTTGGTGAGGATATGTTTAAAGGTTTACTTATTTATTTTGACAGAGAAACAGAGAGAGAGAGAGAGAGAGAGAGAGAGAGAGAGAAAGAGACAGGCGGAGAGAGTGAGAGAGAGAGAGAGAGAGAGAGAACATGAGCCAGATTGGAGAGAGAGAGAGTATCTCAAGCAGACTCCAGACTCAGTGCAGAGCTCCATGTGGGGCTCAGTCTCCCAACCATGAGATCATGACATGGGCTGAAATCAAGAGTCAGATGCTTAACCAAGTGAGCCACCCAGGAGCCCCTGGTAAGGTTATGTTTAGAAGAGAAACCCATGAATTGGTTAGTATTTGAATAATTATTTACTTTGAATCATTATTAAATATTAATTATTAAATTCTTTTTCACTTTTTAAATGGTTTTGCACTGAGAATTCCATTGACTGTTCATAAAATTATTGTTCCATTTTACAAAAAAAAATGTTGAGGCCACAAAGAAAAGCTTCAGGAGATATAGAACATCATGGTCTTGATTGCAAGTTTTGTTGCTGCTTCTCCTGGTTGTTTGTTGGCGTCTTGGATGTGGTTTGCTTTTCAAATGTCCTTTCTGTCCTAAGCAATAAAGAATAATGTAGAGAAGACCAACAAGAGAAGAGCTTCCATGAAGAGCAACAATAAAGAGAATGAAGAGAACGGCAGTTTCTAAGCACAATGATTAACTCATCAAATGTGCTTGTGTAATGCATGCTAGTCTAGAAAGATGCAGTGATTCACTCAATAAAACAATTTGGACAACTGTCCAAATATGGATTTTATGTTGAATGAAACAGGTTAATAGAATATTGCTTATGGTTAAAGGAGGTAGACTGGGGTAGTAAAAAAACCAACAACCTGGCTGTGTAACCTTATATGTCGCGTAGCAGCTACTAATTTCTGACCATCTTACAGACTCACTTACAGCATTTTTACATTCCTGGGCTCAAAATTACATCAGCAGAATTGTATAACAGCAGGGTAAGTTTAACATAATTTTTTTACCTTAATATGTAGTTTGGAATATTGTAGATTGTAAAATAATTTATCATTTATTTTCCCTTTTCTCAGCCACAGAAAATCCTCAGAATACTCAAGTTTTGCATGGACTGTTATTCCTGCCCCATTTGTGTCTACATTTTTTATAGCTGAAAATTTGACAATTGTCTATTTAATACCCTTAGAATACAGTTATAGGCATATATTATCATTAAAATGAGTTAGTCTCTATTGGCTTTCAAGTTAGTTAACTCAAGGTATGGAAGTTATCTAGGACATAGTGAAAATAAGCAAGCAATTTGCTATTTTGAAAAGATTGAATGAAATATGTATAATTCACACACAGACACACACACACACCATACACACCACATCAAACATGCCTCATCTATATATCCCAGGAGGGAGCGCAGCAAGGGAAGTCTGCATTTTGAGTCATAACCCATGTTATACCAGAGAGACTATTCCAAAGACAACCAATTTGGCTCCTTGTAATTTATTCAATAAGATAGGAAATCTCATTTTTCAAAACAAATATACTATGAGTTACATAGAACAATGTATAGAATTTCAAAAGAAGCTTATAATCTAGTTATACAAGTGACAAAATACATAATGAAGATGAACTATTCAGCCTGATTCACTCATGTGTATGAACACAGACACATATGTGTGTAAGGAAAAGATGAGATGGATTAAATGGATTCATCAGAATAATAGCAATTGTTGAGGATATGGGTAATTGAAGCAGATTTCAGAGATGAGTTTGGTTGACCTTTCTTTGATATGGCGAATGTGTGAGGGGTATACATAGTAATTGGGGTTGCTTTCCTGAACAAAAATCCTCGATGCCTCTTACCTCTGAGTACTTCTGAACACATAGAACATCTTAGACCACCTTTTCTCCCCACTGCAAAACCTGGAAAAAATATGACTCATGATTTCATGGATCTTACACTGAAACATACACTTCTAAAGATGAAATAACATCCCATAATATTTATTGGTCAGTTCATCAAGTTTGTCCTATAGTAAAATAGCCTAAATATGCAGAATGTCAGAACTAGGCCCACAAAACACACATTACTTTAAAAATCGTACTATATTCATTCTTAAAACCTATTTAGGTGGCTTACAAGTTATTGACTTGTGCAATGAAGTTAATTTTGAATTGATAATGATAGAAAACAGAATAGACAGAAAAGGACATGTGAAGGGATAGAATTACTGTCACAATTGACTGTAAATTCAGATTTTGCAATTTTGAGTGTACAAATAGCAAAATTACAGTCACATATCTTATCTTCAGAAGCAAAAAAGTATGATAATTCAGAGCATGAAAACAAAAGGACTAAGGGACACCTGGGTAGGTCTGTCAGTTGGGTGTTGGACTTCAGCTCAGTCAGCAAGTTTGAAACCTGTGTCAGGCTCTGTTCTCTCTGTTCTGATAACTCAGACTGGAGCCTGCCACAGGTTCTGTCTCCCTCTCTGTCTAACCCTCCCCAGCACGCTCTCTGTTTCTCAAAAATAAAATAAAAACATAAAAAAAATTTAAAAACAAAAGAGATTTTTTCATACAAATACATTTAATTGTAATAAAAATACACCTCACCACACTTTTAGAGCACTGGGATTTATAGATTTGTTTACTAAGGAACTGGGAAACTTTGGGAAGAATGCCATCCTGTTTATGTATAAGAGGAAAACAAGAGCCAAAGGAATTGGAGTGACCTGTACTTCTGATTAAATCATTCCCACAGATGAAATGTGAAGTGGTGAAAGCAGATGACAATATTTCCACCATACAGCAATTTGTGCTCCTGGGATTTTCTGACCTTCCAAATCTCCAACAGTTATTATTTGGAGTGTTCTTCATCACTTACATTATTATCTTAATTGGAAATAGTCTCATAATAATAATAACCAGAGTTGACAAAGCACTACAGAAACCCATGTATTTTTTCCTGGCGAATCTTTCCTCCTTGGAAATCTGTTATGTGTCCGTCACCATCCCTAGGATTCTGGTGAACCTTTGGACACAGGATGGAAGCATTTCTGTGCTGGGCTGTGCCTCCCAGATGTGCTTCTTCCTTACGCTGGGAGCCACTGAGTGTTTCCTCCTGACAGTGATGGCCTATGACCGCTACGTGGCCATTTGTAACCCTCTGCACTACCCTCTAGTCATGAACCGGAAGAAGTGTATCCAACTGGCTGTTGGCTCCTGGATTGGTGGTGCTCCAGTCCAGATAGGACTAACAAGTCAACTTTTCTCTCTGCATTTCTGTAATTCTAACCAAATTAACCACTTCTTCTGCGACATATCCCCCATCCTCAAGCTAGCCTGTGGAGACGTCTTTGTACATGAGATGTCAGTTTATTTGGTATCTCTATTGTTTGCCACATTTCCTTTTATGTTGATACTTGTCTCTTACAGCAAAATCATTTCCACCATTCTGAGGTTGCCAACAGCCAGGGGACGGGCCAAAGCTTTCTCCACCTGCTCTTCCCACCTGCTGGTTGTGTTTTTATTCTTTGGATCCATTGCCATTACCTACTTAAGGCCTAAATCCAATCATTCTGCAGGAACTGACAAACTGCTTTCTCTTTTCTATACCATAGTGACTCCAATGTTTAATCCTCTGATTTACAGTCTTAGGAACAAGGATGTGATCTCAGCACTGAGAAAACTATTACTGAAAAAAATGGCATGATGAGTCTGATTGTCCAGGTTTTAGCTACTTGCCACACATACATCAAGGAAACATTTCAAATGTCTACATTCTTTGTAAGGAAGTAACCACCTCCAGTTTATGATGTACTTCTAGATACAATAAACTGTATCCAGCGTACAATTTATTGTGTTTGGATGCATACCAGGCATTTTAATCTGTCTTGAGTTCTCCAAGCCTCAAGATTCATCTCATCTTAAGAATAAAATAGTAATGTGCACCACAGATTTCATATGAAATTAGAATACAAATAAATTCATATAAAATAGAACTCACCCTGTCAAGATTTTTGGCACGATTATACTAAAAACTATCTGAGATTATTTACCTAAATGGTTTCTTAAATCTGCACACTTGTTTTTGTTAACATTCTTTGATTCTAGAGGTGCCTAGGTGGTTCAGTTGGTTATAAGTGTCCGGCTCTTGATTTTGGTGCATGGCATAATCTCTTGTTCATGATATCAAGCCCCAAGCCCGGTACTGTGCTGAGCATGGAGCCTGCTTAAGAATCTCTCTCCCTCTGCCCCTCTTTCTCGTGTGTGCTCTGCCTCTCTCTGTCTCTCTTTTTCTCAAAAAAAAAAATTAAAACTGGAAAACAATAATGAAAAACTTTCTTTGTTTCTATAGCCAGAAACTTGAGTTATCACATATATAATAAATGTTTGTTGTGATCCAAAAAGTGATTGGGTGAATTTATATTGTTGTGATACACATCAGACTTTTCCAAAATTAAGAGATTTCAGAACATCATTGAACATTGAAAACTTATATAACCTCCTATGCAGCAATGTGGAATCACTCTAATCATGATACCAAAAGAAAATACTACATTGTTAGCTTCCTTCTTAAGTAACTTCCAACCAGAGCACATAATATAGTAGGATGCTCCTAACTTTATCAGACAGTTTACTTGGGACATATTTCTTAATGTTTTGTTTTTTATTTTTGACAGAGACAGAAGGCAAGTGGGGGAGGGGCAGACAGAGAGGGAGACAGAGATTCTGAAGTAGGTTCCAGGCTCTGCACTGTCAGCACAGAACCCAATGCGGTTTCAAATCATGAACCACGAGATCGTGACCTAGATGAAGTTGAAAGCTTAACCGACTGACCACCCAGCAATCCCTGCACATATTTCTATGTTTAACTTAACAATTTTGGCCTCAAAGTATTTGCTTTTAATTACTTCATGTCTTCTTTAAAAGGACTCTAAAGAGTTATTCCATTGCCAATTCATATTTTGAAAATATAATATCCATGGAGTGCCTGGGTGGCTTAGTGAGTTGGCTCAGTCACTTAACCGTCTCACTTCTTCTCAGGTCATGATCATACAGTTCATGAGTTTGAGCCCCACTTTGAGCTCTGTGCTGACAGCTCAGAGCCAAGAGCCTTCTTCTGATTCTGTGTCTCTCTCTCTCTTTGCCCCTCTCCTGCTCACGCTCTGTCTCCGTGTCTCTTTCTCTCTCAAAAATAAATAAACAATAAAAATTTTTAAAGAAAATAAAATATCAATCTGTTTGAAATGAAAGTATATGTTAGAAGCTATATTCAGAATTATGCAAAGTCCTCACAGTAGCATTACCATTAGTGTGCCTAATCTTTCATGCCTTTAACCCTCTCTAAAGTGTTGGAAATTATTAAAACTTTGAAGAGGTTTTATCAAGGAAAGAAATCACATGTCAATAGAACCACTAATGGCGGTCTCCTGATTGCAGATTCTCAGGTCAGTCACTGGCATGCGGAGATTATTGAGTGCATCTGTCTCTGAGACTTCTGTTAATAGTTCTTTGATTATTATGCTGTTCCGTACTTTTAGCTTACTTATAAGACAATATTAGCTCCTGTTCTTTATTTTTTTAAATGTTTATATTTAGTTTTGAGAGAGAGAGAGAGAGAGCATGAGCAGGGGAGGTGCAGAGAGAGAGGGGAGGGGGCAGAGGATCAGAAGCAGGCTCTGCACAGATAGCAGTGAGTCTGATGTGAGGCTCAGACTCATGAGCCATGAGTTTGTGACCTGAGACAGGTTGGACGCTCAATCAACAGAGCCACCCAGATGCCCCAAGCTCCTATTTCTTAGATGGTACTATTTTATGTCATTAATGTTTACATCCTCTACCATCTAACACAATGTACTGCACTAATTTATTTATGTATTTTAACCATAGAAGTTCATGTGTCTATATCCTTTCCTATTTGTGTTTTATATATGAATTTGTTATATGATAATGATAAAGATCATGATGGTGATGATAATGGTGACGATAGTGATGATAAGGATACAGTTTGTGGTATTTTTTGTTTCTGACATTTAATAAAACTGGAAACACAATGTGATGGAAACAGTGCTATCCCATGAGTTTAGATAACTAAATTTTAATCTTCACTTTACCAATATCTTGGACTATTCAGTTAGCTAATATTTCATTCCACTCAAGAACTGAAATTCAACCTAGTACGTACTAAAGATCCTACTGTTTTATTTTCAGTAATTCATATCTGGGTTGTATCCAGTTCAACTGGTAGAAAGGAGCTCCAAAGAGCTAAACAAGGCAAGGACTATTTACATGCAGGAACAAGCAGGAACAAGAAAATTGTGCTAGGCAAAAATTGAATGGTTTATGCAAAATATCTTTCCTTGTAGGGCATGGAGAGGATATATCAGGCAGATTACCTCCCTTGATTACCCTGATTGAGTGGTCTTAGATTACACTTTTGGGAAAGCCAAAACTGAAGCTAAGTTTTGGTTGAGGTGGGGCTTAAAATAAACAACTCCAGGTAAGCCTGCGTGGCTTAGTTGGTTAAGCGTTCGACTTCAGCTCAGGACATGATCTCACAGTTCTTGAGTTGGAGTCCTGTGTTGAGCTCTGTGCTGACAGCTGAGAGTCTGGAGCCTGCTTGAGATCCTGTGTCTCCCTCTCTCTCTGCCCCTCCCACACTTGTACTTTGTATCTCAGAAATAAATAAACATTAAAAGATTATGAAAATAAATAAGTGACTCTATTTTAGGTCTGTTGTCTTCACATTAACAATTCACAATTAATAGAATGATGAAAATACACAATTTTCTATGAACTCCCAGGATTATTATAAGAATAAATATACACTTTGCATGGAGAAGCATTTGGAAGTCTTTAAACTGCCCAAAATGGAAGTGTTGGCCGTTATTCTAGATAGTTCTCAGGGAAATCACTAGCTGTGTTGGATTTTACATTCAAATTCATAGAGATAATCAATACACATCTATTTTTGAGGAAACAGGACATTCCACAATATGAATTACCTAGAGAAGAAAAGCTATTTATATTCACATTAGAATCATTTTCCCATGATTTTACTTATGCTTTTTATGCTTTTCTAAAAAGGTGCTACACAATTCTTTGTTCATCTCAATAAAGAATATGGAAAAGAGCTATGTATGCATTAATACTCAAATGAAATATTATTAACATTCATATCTTTATGAACTCCATGCCAGTTAACAACTATAGGATTATGACTTCCTGAATACTTTTACAAAATTCCTTGAAACCTTTTGTTTTCTCTTTTAATATCCCTTGTCTTCCCAGTCAGTTAATTCACAATGAGGCAGCCTCTGGAAATTACACCCTGGATGCATTTAATTATATATGCTATTCCTTAGAGCTCAAATAATTGAGGCTGATTGTGAAGAAATTTATGAGCCCAAATTATAAAAATGGTAATCTGACTTTACCTTTAATTCTTTGACTAACCAAAATTGTTAGTGTGAACTCCATATGTTTTTTTACCTAAGGACCAAGTACTTATTCTCATGCACCCTCTTTTTATTCTGGCTTCTCCTATATTTATTTTAAATTTCAAGGTTTAGCTGTTATATTTATATCTATGATCCATTTTATTGATATTTACTAAAAAAAGACCCAAGATTTTTATTTTTAAATATTTTCTGTTCTTTACCTTATTGGAATCTCATTGATTTCTTCGCTAATCTTAGATTCACACTGAAGGTGACACAACAGTCCTGATAACCCTTGCCTTCTTATTTCTGACTTTTTATTTTTATTTCTATTAAATTTATTTATTTTGAGAGAAAAAAATAGAGAGGGGAGAGCAATAGAAAGAGAAGCCAACAGAGAGGGAGAGAGATAATTCAAAGCAGGCTCTATACTGACAGCTATAGGGCTTGATTTCACAAACCCTGGGGACTGAATTCAGGAAACATGAGATCATGACGTGAACTAAAATCAAAATGGACCTTTAATCGATGGAGCCCCCAGACTCCCACTTGTGAATTTTTAATGGAAGAGAAATAAACTTCTCTTTAATGGGAGACACTGTACGTTTGCATCTTTACTAGAACATCTTATTTTTTAAGTAATATGTAATCATCAACTTCTGGTTTTATAATGCTTATATTTCTTAATGATGACAAAAATGTAAGAGGAATAGAGAATTTAAAGAAAGAGTGGCCTGGCCAGATATGTTCTGCTTATTGTGCCAAATTCCTTGAGTGGTAGGCAGAAAGGTTTAGTTCAATTAGGAAGCGATATGGGAAAGGAGCTGATCCCAAGGGTAAGGAATGATTCCTTCTTAAAGAGCTCTAGAAGTTGTGACAGTAGAACATATTTTAGAAAGTGGTCGACTTCGGTTTGAAATTAAATTACCAGAAAAAAATACAGTTCTCATTCTCTCTCTTTTTTGCCCAATAAAGGTAAGCATTATATTTAACCTCAATCCAAATAGGTAAGCATGAATTTTAGTCTAACAGTAAATTTAGTTTAATTAACAATTGTATTTTTGTGCATCCGCAAGAAAGACTTAATTAAGAAAATTTAAGAAGGAATCTTTTTCTGTTATTGTTACAGTGGTTTAATTTTCAAATATTGTTTGCTTTTATGACTGTCATTATTGTAACATAAAAGAAAATACCAGCAGTTTGTAACATAATGGAGACATATACCAAAGATTATTGACATTTGCATTATCATCAACATAATTGTCACTATTATCATTTTAGATGACAACATTTAAAACTATTATGGGTTAAGCATGTATTGAAGGTGTTTGAATGTATTAAATCTGGAAATCATATCTCCTGAAAATTTAATTACACATAAGTAAAGAACAAAATAGTGAATGGACCTTATCAAAATGGGTTTGCATACTAAGAATCCAATTCTTTGTTTGTTAAGAGTCTAGTACCGAGATAAATGAATCTGAAGATGCTAAAGAGATATTGGCATGTTTTCATTTTTATCTTTAGAGGCTTCTAAAGGAAAAAGCCTTGTGAATAGCAGTCACTAAATTATGATTATTTCT
Organism: Mungos mungo; assembly: GCA_004023785.1. NCBI lineage: Eukaryota > Metazoa > Chordata > Mammalia > Carnivora > Herpestidae > Mungos > Mungos mungo. Next base: position 59,114 of record PISW01005059.1, on the reverse strand, counting down.
TACCTCCAATTTGAGTTTATAAACTTGTTATGAATATAAACATCACATGCATTGAAATGATAGTTGTAATTGATGTCACAATCTTTATTTCAAGAAGAAGAACTAGAAGAAGAAGAAGAAGAGAAGAAAAAGAAGAAAAAGCAGAGGAAAAAGAAGAGGAAGAAGAATCTTTACTTCAGCGGTAACACCAGAGACAAGCAGGAAATATCTGAGTAAAAACAAAGTTGACTACGTTTACTTGCATTATATACTCGTGTGTGTGTGTGTGTGTGTTTCTGTGTGTGTGTGTGTGTGTGTTTGTGTGTGTGTGTGTGTGTGTGTGTGTTTCTGTGATGTATAAATAGAGCATCTAAAGGTTCCCAGACCTCAGAAAACCTGCTGCCATGCTGGAAGATTTGAAGAAGCTTTTTGGTGAGGATATGTTTAAAGGTTTATTTATTTGACAAAGAAACAGAGAGAGAGAGAGAGAGAGAGAGAGAGAGAGAGAGAGAGAGAAAGAGAGAGAGAGAGAGACATAGCATGATTCATAGTGGAGAGAGAGAGAGTATCTCAAGCAGACTCCAGACTCAGTGCAGAGCCCCATGTGGGGCTTAGTCTCCCAACCATGAGATAACAACATGAGCTGAAATGAAGAGTCAGATGCTTAACCAAGTGAGCCACCCAAGAGCTCCTGGAAAGAGTATGTTTAGAAGAGAAATGTATGAATTGGTTAGTATTTGAATAATTATTTACTTTGAATCATTATTAAATATTAATTATTAAATAATTTTTCACTTTTTAAATGGTTTTATGGTGAGAATTCCATTGACTGTTCATAAAATTATTGTTCCATTTTACAAAAAAAAAAAAAAGTTGAGGCCACAAAGAAAAGCTTCAGTAGATATAGAACATCATAGTCTTGATTGCAAGTTTTTTTCCTGCTTCTCCTGGTTGTTTGTTGGCGTCTTGGATGTGGTTTGCTTTTCAAATGTCCTTTCTGTCCTAAGCAATAAAGAATAATGTAGAGAAGACCAACAAGAGAAGAGCGTCCATGAAGAGCAAACCCAATGAAGAGAATGAAGAGAATGTCAGGTTCCAAGAGCAATGGTTAACTCAACAAATGTGGACGTGTGATGCATGCTAGTCTAGAAAGAGGCAGTAATTCATTCAACAAACAATTTGGACAACTGTCCGAATATGGTTTTTATGTTGAATGAAGCAGGTTAATAAGATATGGCTTATGGCTAAAGGTTGTAGGATGGTGTAGTTAAAACACACACACACACACACACACACACACACACACACACACACACCCTGGTTGTAATCATGTATGTCACATAGCAGCTACTAATTTCTGACCATCTCACAGACTCACAGAATTTTTACATTCCCTGGACTCAATTTTACATCAGCAGTTTTGGATAACAGCAGGGTAAGTATTACATACATTTTTTACCTTAATATGTAGTTTGGAATATTGTAGATTGTAAAAGAATTTATCATTTAATTTCCCTTTTCTCGGTCACAGAAAATCCTCATGCTCAAGTTTTGCATGGACTGTCATTCCTGCCCATTTGTGTCTAGATTTTTTGTAGCTGAATTTTGACTATTGTCCATATTTAATAGCCTTAGAATAGAGTTATAGGCATATATTTTCCTAGCATGAGTTAGTCTCTATTGGCTTTCAAATTAGTTAACTCATTATAGGGAAGTTATCTAAGACATAATGTAAATAATGAAGTAATTTGCTATTTTGAAAAGATTGAATGAAATGTGTATAATTCACACACAGATCCACACACACACACCATACACACTACATCAAACATGCCTCATCTATATATCTCAGGAGGGAGAGCAGCAAGGGAAGTCTACATTTTGAGTCGTAACCCATGTTCTACCCGAGAGACTATTCCAAAGACAACCAACATTGCTCCTTGTAATTTATTCAATAAGATAGGAAATCCCATTTTTCAAAACAAATATACAATATTTACATAAAGCAATGTATAGAATATCAAAAGAAACTTATAATCTAGTTATATAAGTGACAAAAATACATAATAAAGATGAGCTATTCAGCCTGATTCACCCATGTTCCTGAACACAGACACTTATATGTACAAGGAAAGATGAGATGAATTAAATGGATTCAGCAGAATAATAGCAATTGTTGAGGATATGGGTAATTTAGACAGATTTCAGAGATGAGTTTGTTTGACGTTTCTTTGATATGGCAAATGTGTGAGGGGTATACATAGTAATTGGGGTTGCTTTCCTGAACAAAAATCCTCGATGCCTCTTACCTCTGAGTACTTCTGAACACATAAAACATCTTAGACCACATTTTCTCCCCACTGCAAAACCTGGAAAAAATATGACTCCTGATTTCATGGATCTTACACTGAAACATACACTTCTAAAGACAAAAGAATATCCCATAATATTTAGTGGTCAGTTCATCAAGTTTGTCCTATATTAAAATGGCCTAAATATGCAGAATGTCAAAATTAGACCCACAAAAAACACATTGCTTTAAAAATCGTACTATATTCATTCATAAAACCTATTTGGGTGGAGTACAAGATATTGACTTGGGCAATGAAGTTAATTTTAAATTGATAATAACAGAAAACAGAATAGACAGAAAAGGACAAGTGAAGGGATGGAATTACTGTCACAATTAAATATAAATTCAGATTTTGCAATTTTGAGTGTACAAATAGAGAGCAAAATTACAGTCACATATCTTATCTTCAGAAGCAAAAAATTATGATAATTCAGAGCACAAAAACAAAAGGACTAAGGGATACCTGGGTAGGTCTGTCAGTTGGGTGTTGGACTTCAGCTCAGTCAGCAAGTTTGAACCTTGTGTCAGGCTCTGTTCTGATCACTCAAAGACTGGAGCTTGCCACAGATTCTGTCTCCCTCTCTCTCTAAACCTCCCCTACACGCACTCTGTTTCTCAAAAATAAAATAAAAATATGAAAAAATTTTAAAGACAAAAGTAATTTTTTCATACAAATACATTTAATAGTGATAAAAATACACTTCACCACATTTCTAGAGCCCTGGAATTTATAGATTTGTTTTCTAAGGAACTGGGAACTTTGGGAAGTATGCCATCCTGTTTATGTATAAGAGGAAATCAAGAGCCACAGGAATTGGAGTGACCTGTATTTCTGATTAAATCACTCCCACAGATGAAATGTGAAGAGGTGAAAGCTGATGACAATATTTCCACCATAAAGCAATTTGTGCTCCTGGGATTTTCTGAACTTCCAAACCTCCAACCATTACTATTTGGAGTGTTCTCCATCATTTACATTATTATCTTGATTGGAAACAGCCTCATCATAATAATAACCAGAGTTGACAAGGCACTACAGAAACCCATGTATTTTTTTCTGGCAAATCTTTCCTCGTTGGAAATCTGTTATGTGTCCGTCACCATCCCTAGGATTCTGGTGAACCTGTGGACTCAGGATGGAAGCATTTCTATGCTGGGCTGTGCCTTCCAGATGTGCTTCTTCAATATGCTGGGAGCCACTGAATGTTTCCTCCTGACAGTGATGGCCTATGACCGCTATGTGGCCATTTGTAACCCTCTGCACTACCCTCTAGTCATGAACCAGAAGAAGTGTATCCAACTGGCTGTTGGCTCCTGGATTGGTGGTGCCCCAGTCCAGATAGGACTAACAAGTCAAATGTTCTCTCTGCATTTCTGTAATTCTAACCAAATTAACCACTTCTTCTGCGACATACCCCCCATCCTCAAACTAGCCTGTGGGGACGTCTTTGTACATGAGATGTCACTCTATGTGGTAGCTATGTCTTTTGTCACATTTCCTTTTATGTTGATCCTTGTCTCTTACAGCAAAATCATTTCCACCATTCTGAGGTTGCCAACAGTCAGGGGACGGGCCAAAGCTTTCTCCACCTGCTCTTCCCACCTGCTGGTTGTGATTTCATTCTTTGGATCAGCTTCCATTACCTACTTAAGACCCAAGTCCAATCATTCTGCAGGAACTGACAAACTGTTCTCTCTTTTCTACACCATAGTAACTCCAATGCTTAATCCCCTGATTTACAGTCTTAGGAACAAGGATGTGATCGCAGCACTGAGAAAACTTTTACTTAAAAAAAGGGTGTGATGAGCCTGATTGTCCATGTTTTAGCTACTTGGCACACACACAGCAAGGAAACTTTTCAAATGTCTACCTTCCTTGTAAGGAATTAACCACCTCCAGTTTATGATGTACTTCTAGATACAATAAACTGTATCCAGCATACAATTTATAGTGCTTAGGTGCATACCAGGCAAATTAATCTGTCTTGAGTGCTCCAAGCTTCCATTACCTGAACCCAAGGCAGGGCTCAAATCATGAACCACGTGATCATGACCTGAGCTGAAGTTTAATGCTTAACCGACTGACAACCCAGCAATCCCTGCACATATTTCTATGTTAAAACTTAACAATTTTGACCTCAAATTATTTGTTTTAGTTACTCATGTCTTCTGTAATAGAACCCTAAACAGTTATTCCTATGCCAATTCATATTTTGGAAACATAATATCCATGGGGTGCCTGGGTGGATTACTCAGTTGGCTCAGTGGGTTAAGCATCCGACTTCGTCTCAGGTCATGATCTCACAGTTTATGATTTCAAGCCCCACATCCGGCTCTGTTCTGACTGCTCAGAGCCTGGAGCCTGCTTCCGATTCTGTGTCAACCTCCTTCTCTGCCGCTCTGCTGCTCACAGTTTGTCTCTGTGTCACTTTCTCTCTCAAAAATAAATAAACAATAAGAAGTTTTTAAGGAAAAGAAAATATCCATGTGTTTGAAAGTGAAAGTATGTGTTAGAAGTTCTGTTCAGAATTATGCAATGTTCTCACAGTAGCATTTACATTAGTGTGCCTAAACTTTCATGCATTTTACCCTCTGTAAAGTGTTGGAAATTATTAAAACATTGAAGTGGTTTTATCAAGGAAAGGGACCACCTGTCAATAAAACCACTAATGGCTGTCTCCCAATTGCAGATTCTCAAATCAGTCACTGGCATGCAGAGATTATTGAGTGCCTATCTCTGAGACTTCTGTTAGTAATTCTTTGATAATTATGCTGTTCTGTACTTTTAGCTGTACTTATAAGACAAACATAGCTCTTGTTCTTTATTTTTTTAATGTTTATATTTATTACTTAGAGAGACAGAGCATTTGCAGGGAAGGGACAGAGAGAAGGGAAGAGGCAGACGATCAGAAACAGGCTCTGCACTGATAGCAGTGAATCTGATGCGAGGCTCAGACTCATAACCATGAGTTCATGACCTGAGCCACGTTGGACACTCAATCAACAGAGCTCCCAACATGCCCCGAGCTCCTATTTCTTGGATGGTTACACTTTATGTCATTAATGTTTTACATCCTCTACCATCTAACACAATGTACTACACTTATTTATTTATGTATTTTATCCATGGAAGTATATGTGTTTATGTCCCTTCCCATTAATGTTTTATGTAAGAATTTATTATTTGATTATGATAAAGATCATGATGGTGATTATAATGGTAATGATAGCGATGATAAGGGTAGAAGTTGAGGTAATTTTTGTTTCTGACATTTAATAAAGCTGGAAACACAATATGATGGATATAGGGGTATCCCAAGTGTTCAGAAAACTAAATTTTAATCTTTGCTTTACCAATACCTTGAGCAATTCATTTAGCTACTATTTGAATACATTAAAGAACAGAAATCTAACTGAGTACCTCCTAAAGATCTTACTGACTTTTTCAGTATTCATAAACTGGGTTGTATCCAGTTCAACATGTAAATAGGAGCTCCAAAGAGCTGTACTAAGCAAGGGCTCTTTACAGGCAGTAAGAAGGAGAAACAGGAAGTTATGAGAGGCAAAAATTGAATTGGTTTTTGCAAAATTACTTTCCTTGTAGGGTATAGCAAGGGTATATCAGGCAGATTACCTCCCTTGATTACCCTGATTGTGTGGTTTTAGATTACACTTTTCGGAAAGCCAAAACTAAAGTTAAGTTTTGGTTGAGGTGGGGCTTAAAATAAACAACTCCAGGTATGCCTGCGTGGCTTAGTTGGTTAAGCGTTCGACTTCGGCCCAGGTCATGATCTCACAGTTTTTGAGTTGGAGTCCCATGTTGAACTCTGTGCTGACAGCTGAGAGCCTGGATCCTGCTTGAGATCCTGCGTCTGCCTCTCTCTCTGCCCCTCCCCTGCTTGTGCTCTGTGTCTCAGAAATAAATAAACATTAAAAGATTATGAAAAAAAATGAGTGACTCTATTTTGGGCCTTTTGTCTTCACTTTAACAATTCACAATTAATAGAATGGTGAAAATACACTATTTTCTATGAACTCCCAGGATTATTATAAGGATCAATATACACTTTGCATGGAGAAGCATTTGGAAGAGCTTAAACTGCCAAAAATGGAAGTGTTGGCTTTGTTTCAGTATAGTTCTCAGGGAAATCACTAGCCATGTATTTTACATTCAAATTCATAGAATATAATGTAATGTATATTCAAGTTCATAATCATTATAAAGCTATTTTTGAGGAAACAGGATATTCCACTCTATGAATTACCCAGGGAAGAAAACATTTATTTACACATTAGAATTATTTTCCGAATGATTTTAATTATGCTTTTTATGCTTTTTTATAAATGTGCTACTCAATTATTTGCTCCTCTCAACGAGGATTAAGGACCTGAGATAAATATGCATTATCACTGAAATGAAATATTAATAATATTTCTGTCATTATGAAATCAGTGCCAGTTAACAACTATAGGATTATGACTTCCTGAATTTTTACAAAATTCCTTGAAACCTTTCATTTTCTCTTTTTGTATCACTTGTCTTCCCAGTCAGTTAATTCACAATGAGGCTGCCTCTGGTAATTAATCCCTGGATTCACTTAGTTATATATGCTATTCCTTAGAGCAAATATAATTGAGGCTGGTTGAAAAGTAACTTATGAGTCATAAACTATATGTAATTTATAAAAATGGTAATCTGACTTTATATATAATTCTTTGACTAACCCACGATTGCTAGTGAGGACTCCATACATTTGATGATCTAAGGACCAAGAATATATTCTCATGACTCTTCCTTTTGTTCTGACTTTTTTAAAAATAGTTTATTGTCAAATTGGTTTTCATATAACACCCAGTGCTTCTTCCCATAAGTGTCCCCCACCATGACACTCACCCCCCCTCCACCTCAGTCCATGGTTTGTTTTCAGTATTCAATAGTGTCCCATGTTCTGATTTTTACATTATACCAATCTTCTAGATAGTGCCATTTTCTGACTTTTGATCACTCAACACATGGAGAATGCAATATATGACTTGGTGTGCTATTTGCTGAAGATTTCCATTCTTTGTTATATCAAAATAGGTGTGACAATATATACACCATCAACAATATGTAGTTGCAATGAAAAAGGAAACACGCCCTTTCCTGTCTAAACTTACATTGGATGAGTGTCTTTATTTGTAGAAGATAGCTTCTTCCAAGGGCTATTTACACATTATTTTCCCAACAAAGTTATAACCTTGACATAACATTTCTCTGAAGAAAATACAATTAAAAAATGAGCATAGAGACACCTGGGTGGCTCTGTCAGTTAAGCAATTGACTCGGTGTCTTCTCAGCTCATGGTCTCATGGTGCATGGGATTGAGCCCGACATCGGGCTCTGCACTGACAATGCTGAGCCTGCTTGGGATTCTTTCTCCCACTCTGTCTGCCCTTTCTCCTGCCCAGATTATGCACATAGGCACGCCCTCTCTCTTTCTCTCAAAAATAAATAAAAGAGCTTTTAAAAAAAAGCATAATTATGTATGAGGTGTAGTAGTGATTATATTTTACAAAAGCTTATTTTATCAGAAAATAGTATGACATATGGAAAAATATGTGTCTTTATAGGATATATAAGAGATATTAACACAGTACTTTCAGTCACAAGTTTGGGTGTGTCTATAGTCTCTGATGACCTCCAGATGCTAAGCATGACACTTGGCTGGCCAGTGGCCAGAAAGGATACAAGGCCTTCAGTCCTGCAACCTCAGAGAACTGAATTCTGTTCATAAGGAAATGAAATACCCACAAGAGCTTCCAGAAAAATCTGCAGCCCTATCCATACGTTGAATTTTGTTCATTGAGATCCATGTTGCACCAATGATCTACAAAGCTGTAACATAGTAAGTGTGTGCTATTAGGGGCACCTGGGTGGTTCAGTCAGTTAAGCATCTGACTTCTCAGTTCATGATCTAAGGGACCCACATCAGGCTCTCTGCTAGCCACCCAGAGACCACTTGAGACCCTCTTGCTTGATCTTTCTCAGACCCTGCCAGTCTTGCTATCTCTCTCAAATATAAATATTATAAGTTAACCTATTTGTGGTAATTTATTACTACAGCAATAGAACACCCTCCTACACTGTTGGTGGGAATGTAAACTGGTGCAGCCGCTCTGGAAAACAGTGTTGAGGTTCCTCAAAAAACTATCCATAAAATGCCCCTATGGCCCAAAATTAGCACTGCTGGGGGTTTATCAAGGGATACAGAGGTCCTGATGCATAGGGACACATGTACCCCAATGTTCATAGCAGCACTGTCAACAATAGCCAAAACATGGAAAGAGCCTAAATGTACATCATCTGATGAGTGGGTTAAGAAGATGTGGTATATATATATATATTTGTCATATCTAAGAATGGAAAATAAGGAAGCTGAAAGAAACATGGGCCTCTGATGTCATTTTCAAAGCCCGGAACTATTCCCCCATTTCCCAGAAATTCTGGTGTGTGAAGAAAATAAATATGCTTTTTTGTTATATGTCTGAATACAACCCTAAAGAGACTACACCTACATTAATTTTTCCCAATGTTTGGCTGCGAATAGTTCCTCTTTAATTTATGTTCATCTTATGCAGAAGTCCTTTTCGTGGTAGGAAATGATTCTCAGAAATGCAATTTTAGGTACTTTTAATGATTGTGGTAAGATTAAATGCTTAGAGTGTTTAATAGATGCTTTTATTCACTTTGCATATTTTTAAGACACCTTCTTCTGATGTACCTATTTCTGTAGATATAGACAGCTGTGAACACAAACACATTTTATTAGTACTTTGCAAAGATTTAATATACACCAATTAGTAATAAGGGAGTAGCAAGAAAGGTTTAAGAATGATCCATTGAAATTTCAAAAAAAAAATGTGTATGTGTCTTTAGGTACGGTCCTTCTAATTATATCAGACTCCAGACATTTGATGATTTGAAAGCAGTTCCTTCACAAATTTATAACATTATTCACTGTGTCTAATATCAACTTTGCTGCCACTCCTGTATGATTTTGGCATTGAAAAGCATTGTTAAATCTGTGGATTTTACAGATATTCTTTTTTCCTTGACTTACAAAAGATATGACCTCTTTGCCATTATTTGAAATAGCATCCCAACATAAGGAAAACTATTTCAAGAGCTTGTGATTAACGGTATCTGTATCAGTACTGATTTGTGGTTATGTTTCCATCTATCTTTCCTTTGAGCATTCATATAACCATGAAAGTTCCTGTAACTAATATTTCATTATTAAGATAAAGTGTGCTCTATACTGACAAACGGTCTCATAAGGAAGTATTATTTATCCTCTTGATTTGATGGATCTCAATTTGTTGTACTTAAAATATACAACAATGTTAGCAGTTTGTGCAAATATTTTAGTGATATTTGTTAGAGAAATGTGATAACCACTACACTACAGAAACTTCGCTTAGTAATATTTGTGATATAAACACAACGTGTCTTCTGTTCTATCATTCACCATTGTCTGTGTGTCCATTTCTACAGGCTCTGTTGACTGAGTACTTGAGAATGTCCATGACAAACACAGTCACTTCTGGGGACCAAAAAAGACTTTTCCCAGTATCTGAGATTGTTTTCAAATATGCAGGCTGACATTGGAGGAGATTTTTTACAATGGGGTTGCCAAAAGAGATTGCTTGTAAAATGGAGATAAAATATAACCTTTGGACTGAATCCAGGAAGTGGACTATATAGCATCTTAGTGATGCCTTTGTTAATTGGTAGCCTTACAAGATTTATTTTTAATTTACACACAGTGAATTTTCAATTTACATACAAGGTAAAATTCATTCTTTTCAGTGTAAGTTCCATGAGATTTGACAAATTCATGGAGTTGTATTATCACAGACATGAATAAGGCACAGTTTCAGCAATTCCAAAATTCTTACCTGTTGCCTTTTTGCAGTTGGCGGTCCCACCAATGGTATCACCAGGAAACCTTCCTCTGTCTCTACAGTTTTCAATATTCCAGAATGTCATGTAAATTGAATCAGACGGTAAAAACTTTTAAATCTGGCTCCTTTCACTTGGCATGAAGCGCTTGTCATCTACCATGCTGTTGGCTGTGTTAATATAGTCTGTTTATTGTTATTGCTGAGTAGTGTTCTAATGTATGAGGTAGTGAAGTTGTTCTTTATTCCCTAGATGGACAGCATTCATGTTATTTCCACTTTTGAGCTGTTTTAACCAAACCACCATGAATATTTTGTCTATGTTGCATGTGTGTGTGTACATGTGTGTGTGTGTGTGTGTGTGTGTGTGAAAACACAAAGTTTTATTTCTCTATGATAAATACATATCCAAGGGTGGGACTTTGGGGTAAATATATATATCTATATGGTAAATTGATAGTTAACTTTATAATAAACTGTCAACTGATTTTCCAGAATAGATTTCCATTTGGAATTCCTGTCAGAAATGCATGAGTGTTCGGGGAGCCTGGGTGGCTCAGACAGTTATTTGGCTGACTTCAGCTCAGGTCATGATCTCATGGTTCCTGAGTCAAGTCCTGTGTCTGGGTCTGTGCTGACAGCTCAGAGCCTGGAGACAGCTTCAGATTCTGTGTCTCCTTCTCTCCCGGCCCTTCTTCTGGTCATGCTCTGTTTCTCTGTCACTCAAAAATAAATAAACATTAAAATTTTTAAAAATTTTAAAAAGGAATCTGTGAGTGTTTCAGTTGTTCTGAACCCTTGCCATGATTAGGCGTTATTCCATATTGTTGTTTCATTTTTAGTGTTGTTGTTGTTGTGGGTTTTGTTTTGTTTTTCATTGTAAAAGGTGTCGGTGATATCTCATTGTGTTTTGTTTTTTCACTTTTGTAATCAGGACAGCTGTGAGCCTCTTTTCATGTCCTTCTTTGTAATCTCTGTATCTTTTTGGATGAAATGCCTGTCAAGATGTTTGCCATTGTTTTCATAGGGTGGTTTGGATCCTGATTATGGAATTTTGAGAGATTATGTGTATTCTAAACACAAACACTTTGTTAAATAGGTTTGTGCAAATCTTTTCAGCCCAGAGTGTGCTTCGCATGTTGATCTCTTCATGGTGTCTTTTACATAGCAAACATATTTAACTTAATAAAACTCAATTTTTTCCCTTCCTTCTTGATTTATGCTCTTGGGTTGTATTTATGTATTTGTGCCTAACTGAAGGTCACAGAACATCGCCTATATTTATTCTAAAATTTCAAGGTTTAGCTGTTATATTTACATCTATGATCCATTTTATTGATATTTACTAAAAAAAAGACCCAAGATTTTTATTTTTAAATATTTTCTGTTCTTTATCTTATTGGAATGTCATTGATTTTTTCGCCAATCTTAGATTCACACTGAAGGTGACACAACGGTCCTGACAACCCTTGCCTTCTTATTTCTGACTTTTTATTTTTATTTCTATTAAATTTATTTATTTTGAGAGAAAAACAGAGAGGAGGGAGAGCGATAGAGAGAGAAGCCAACAGAGAGGGAGAGAGATAATTCAAAGCAGGCTCTATACTGACAGCTTTAGGGCTTTAATTCACAAGCCCTGGGGACTGAATTCAGGAACCATGAGATCATGACCTGACCTAAAATCAAAAGCTGGACTTTTGATCGAGGGAGCCACCCGGACTCCCACTTGTGAATTTTTAATGGCAGCGAAATAAACTTTTCTTTAATGTGAGACACTGTACGTTTGCATCTTTACTAGAACATCTTAGTTTTTAAGTAATATGTAATCATCAACTTCTGATTTTACAATGCTTATATTTCTTAATGATTACAAAAAAGTAAGAGGAATAGAGAATTTAAACAAAGAGTGGCCTGGCCAGATATGTTCTGCTTATTGTGCCAAATTCCTTGAGTGGTAGGCAGAAAGGTTTAGTTCAATTAGGAAGTGATATGGGAAAGGAGCTGATCCCAAGGGTAAGGAATGATTCCTTCTTAAAGAGCACTAGAAGTTGTGACAGTAGAACATATTTTAGAAAGTGGTCGACTTCGGTTTGAAATAAAAGTAAATTACCAGACAAAAATATAGTTCTCATTCTCTCTCTTTTTCAGCCAATAAAGGTAAACATTATATTTAACCTCAATCCAAACAGGTAAGCATAAATTTTTGTTTAACAGTAAATTTAGTTCTATTAACAATTGTATTTTTGGGCATCAGCAAGGAAGACTTACTTCAGAAAATTTAAGAAAGAATCTTTTTCTGTTATTGTTACTGTGGTTTAATTTTCAAATATTGTTTGCTTTTATGACTGTCATTATTGTAACATAAAAGAAAATACAAGTACTTTGTAACATAATGGAGAAATATACCAAAGACTCTTGATATTTGCATTATCATCAACATATTTGTTACTGTTATCATCTTAGATGACAACATTTAAAACTATTATGGGTTAAGCATGTATTAAAGTAGTTTGAATGTATTAAATCTGGAAATCATGTCTCCTGAAAATTTAATTACACATAAGTAAGGAACAAGGTAGTGAATGGACCTTATCAAAATGGGTTTGCATGCTTAGGATCCAATTCTTTGTTTGTTAAGAGTCCAGTTCCACGATAAATGAATCTGAAGATGCTAAAGAGATAAATTCTGATTATTTCTTACCTCCAATTTGAGTTTATTTACTTGTTCTGAGTATAAGAATTACATACATTGAAATGATAGTTGTAACTGATATCACAATCTTTATTTCAAGAAGAACTGGAAGAAGAAGAAGAAGAAGAAGAAGAAGAAGAAGAAGAAGAAGAAGAAGAAGAAGAAGAAAAAGAAGAAGAAGAAGAGGAGGAGGAGGAGGAGGAAGAAAAAATCATTACATCAGCGGTAACACCAGAGAAACAACCAGGAATTATCTGAGTAAAAACAAAGTTGACTACATTTACTTGCATTATATAGGCATGCATGTGTGTGTGTGTGTGTGTGTGTGTGTGTGTGTGTCTGTGTGTGTGTGTGTCTGTGTGTGTCTGTGTGTGTTTCTGTGCTGTATACATAGAGCATCTAAAGGTTTCCAGACCTCAGAAAACCTGCTACCATGCTGTAATATTTGAGGAAGCTTTTTTGGTGAGGATATGTTTAAAGGTTTACTTATTCATTTTGACAGAGAAACAGAGAAAGAGAAAGTGAGAGGAAGAGAGAGAGAGAGAGAGAGAGAGAGAGAGAGAGAGAGAGAGAGAGAGAGGCATAGTGTGATCCAGAGTGGAGGAAGAGAGAGAGAGAGTATCTCAAGCAGACTCCAGACTCAGTGCAGTGCTCCATGTGGGGCTCATTCTCCAAACCATGAGATAACGACATGAGCTGAAATCAAGAGTCAGATGCTTCTACAAGTGAGCCACCCAGGAGCCCCTGGTAAGAGTATGTTTAGAAGAGAAATGTATGAATTGGTTAGTATTTGAATAATAATTTACTTTGAATCATTATTAAATATTAATTATTAAATCTTTTTTAATTTTTTAAATGGTTTTATACTGAGAATTCCATTGAATGTTTTAAGATTATTGTACCATTTTACAAAAATAAAAGTTGAAGCCAAGAAGAAAAGCTTCAGGAGATATAGAACATCATGGTCTTGATTGCAAGTTTTGTTGCTGCTTCTCCTGGTTGTTTGTTGGCATCTTAGATGCGGTTTGCTTTTCAAATGTCCTACCTGACCTAAGCAGTAAAAAATAATGTAGAGAAGACCAATGAGAGAAGAGCGTCCATGAAGAGCAGACCCAATGAAGAGAATGAAGAGAATATCAGTTTTCCAAGAGCAATGGTTAACTCAACAAATGTGGACGTATGATGCATGCTAATCTAGAAAGAGGCAGTAATTCATTCAACAAACAATTTGGACAACTGTCCAAATGTGGACTTTATGTTGAATGAAACATGTTAATAAGATATGGCTTATGGTTAAAGGTTGTAGGATGGTGTAGTTAAAACACACACACACACACACACACACACACACACACACACACCCTGGCTGTGTAATCATGTATGTAACATAGCAGCAACTAATTTCTGACCCTCTCACAGACTCACTTACAGAATTTTTACATTCCCTGGATTCAATTTTACATCAGCAGATTTGGATAAGAGCAGGGTAAGTATTACATACATTTTTCACTTTAATATGTACTTTGGAATATTGTAGATTGTAAAAGAATTTATCATTTAATTTCCCTTTTCTCAGCCACAGAAAATCCTCATGCTCAAGTTTTGCATGGACTGTCATTCCTGACCCATTTGTGTCTACCATTATTGTAGCTGAAAATTTGACTATTGTCCATATTTAATAGCCTTAGTATAGGGTTATAGGCATATATTTTCCTTACAATGATTTAGTCTCTATCGGCTTTCAAATTAGTTAATTCATTATAGGGAAGTTATCTAAGACATACTGAAAATAATGGCGCAATTTGTTATTTTGAAAAGATTGAATGAAATGTGTATAATTTACACACAGACCCACACACACACACACCATACACACCACATCAAACATGCCTGATCTATATATCTAGGAAGGAGAGCGGCAAGGGAAGTCCACATTTTGAGTCGTAACCCATGTTCTACCAGAGAGACTATTCCAAAGACAACCAATATGGCTCATTGTAATTTATTCAAAAAGATAGTAAATCTCATTTTTCAAAACAAATATACTATGATTTACATACAGCAATGTATAGACTATCAAAGCTTATAATCTAGTTATATAAGTGACAAAAATACATAATAAAGATGAACTATTCAGCCTGATTCACTCATATGTATGAACACAGACACATATGTGTGCAAGGAAAAGATGAGATGGATTAAATGGAGTCAGCAGAATAGTAGCAATTGTTGAGATTTCAGAGATGAGTTTGGTTGATGTTTCTTTGATATGGCAAATGTGTGAGGGGTATACATAGTAATTGGGGTTGCTCTCCTGAACAATAATGCTCAATGCCTCTTACCTCTGAGTGCTTCTGAACACATAGAACATCTTAGACCACCTTTTCTCCCCACTGCAAAACCTGGAAAAAATATGACTCCTGATTTCATGGATCTTACAGTGAAACATACATGTCTAAAGATGAAATAACACCCCATAATATTTAGAGGTATGTTCATCAAGTTTGTCCTATATTAAAATGGCCTAAATATGCAGAATGTCAAAACTAGACCCACAAAAACACATAACTTTAAAAATCATACTATATTCATTCATAAAACCTAATTGGGTGGCGTACAAGATACTAACTTGTGCAATGAAATTAATTTTGAATTGATAATAATAGAAAACAGAATAGACAGGAAAGGACAAGTGAAGGGGTGGAATTACTGTCATATAAATTCAGATTTTGCAATTTTGAGTGTAAAAATAGCAAAATACAGTCACATATCTTATCTTCGGAGGCAAAAAAGTATGATAATTCAGAGCACAAAAACAAAAGGACTAAGGGATACCTGAGTAGGTCTGTCATTTGGGTGTTGGACATCAGCTCAGTCAGCAAGTTTGAACCCTGTGTCAGGCTCTGTCCTGATAACTCAAAGCCTGGACTGTGCTACAGATTCTGTCTCCCTCTCTCTCTAACTCTCCCCAACATGCACTCTGTTTCTCAAAAACAAAATAAAAACATGAAAAAAGTTTTTAAAGACAAGAGGGATTTTTTCATACAAATACATTTAATATTGCTAAAAATACACCTCACCACATTTTTAGAGCCCTGGAATTTGTACATTTGTTTTCTAAGGAACTGGGGACTTTGGGAAGCATGCCATCCTGTTTATGTATAAGAGGAAAACAAGAACCAAAGGAAGTGGAGTGACCTGTACTTCTGATTAAATCATTCCCACAGATGAAATGTGAAGAGGTGAAAGCTGATGACAATATTTCCACCATAAAGCAATTTGTGCTCCTGGGATTTTCTGAACTTCCAAACCTCCAACAGTTATTATTTGGAGTATTCTCCATCATTTATGTTATTATCTTAATTGGAAATGCCCTCATAATAATAGTAACCAGACTTGATAAGGCACTACAGAAACCCATGTATTTTTTTCTGGCGAATCTTTCCTCCTTGGAAATCTGTTATGTGTCCGTCACCATCCCTAGGATTCTGGTGAGCATTTGGACTCAGGATAGAAGCATTTCTGTGCTGGGCTGTGCCTTCCAGATGTGCTTCTTCCATATGCTGGGAGCCACTGAGTGTTTCCTCCTGACAGTGATGGCCTATGACCGCTACGTGGCCATTTGTAACCCTCTGCACTACCCTCTAGTCATGAACCAGAAGAAGTGTATCCAACTGGCTGTTGGCTCCTGGATTGGTGGTGCCCCAGTCCAGATAGGACTAACAAGTCAAATGTTCTTTCTGCATTTCTGTAATTCTAACCAAATTAACCACTTCTTCTGCGACATACCCCCCATCCTCAAGCTAGCCTGTGGGGACGTCTTTGTACATGAGATGTCAGTCTATGTGGTAGCTCTATTGTTTGCCACATTTCCTTTTATGTTGATCCTTGTCTCTTACAGCAAAATCATTTCCACCATTCTGAGGTTGCCAACAGCCAGGGGACGGGCCAAAGCTTTCTCCACCTGCTCTTCCCACCTGCTGGTTGTGATTTTATTCTTTGGATCCATTTCCATTACCTACTTAAGGCCCAAATCCAATCATTCTGCAGGAACTGACAAACTGCTATCTCTTTTCTACACCATAGTGACTCCAATGTTTAATCCCCTGATTTACAGTCTAAGGAACAAGGATGTGATCGCAGCACTGAGAAAACTATTACTTAGAAAAATGGCATGATGAGTCTGATTGTCTAGGTTTTAGTTACTTGCCACACATACATCAAGGAAACATTTCAAATGTCTACATTCTTTGTAAGGAAGTAACCACCTCCAGTTTATGATGTATTCTAGATACAATAAACTGTATCCAGCGTACAATTTATTGTGTTTGGATGCATACCAGGCATTTTAATCTGTCTTGAGTTCTCCAAGCCTCAAGATTCATCTCTTCTTAAGAATAAAATAGTAATGTGCACCACAGATTTCATATGAAATTAGAATACAAATAAATTCATATAAAATAGAACTCACCCTGACAAGATTTTTGGCACGATTATACTAAAAACTATATGAGATTATTTACCTAAATGGTTTCTTAAAACTGCACACTTGTTTTTGTTAACATTCTTTGATTCTAGAGGTGTCTATGTGGTTCAGTTGGTTATAAGTGTCCGGCTCTTGATTTTGGTGCATGGCATAATCTCTTGTTCATGATATCAAGCCCCAAGCCCGGTACTGTGCTGAGCATGGAGCCTGCTTAAGAATCTCTCTCCCTTGAGTTAGAACATATATAATAAATGTTTGTTATGATCCAAAAAGTGATTGGTTGAATTTATATTGTTGTGATACACATCAGACTTTTCCAAAATTAAGAGATTTCAGCACATCAGTGAACATTGAATACATATTATTTAACCTGTTATGTAGCAATGTGGAATCACTCTAATCATAATACCAAAAGAAAATCTTACATTCAGTTAGCTTTCTTCCTAAATAACTTCCAACCAGAGCACATAATATAATAGGATGCTCCTACCTTTATCAACCAGTTTACTTGGGACATATTTCTTAATGTTTTTTCTTTTTCTTTTTGACAGAGACAGAGGGCAAGTGGGGGAGGTGCAGAGAGAGGGAAAGACAGAGACTCTGAAGTAGGTTCCAGGCTCTGCACTGCCAGCACAGAACCCAATGCAGGCTCAAATCATGAACCGCGATATCATGACCTGAGCTGAAGTTGAACGCTTAACCGACTGACCACCCAGCAATCCCTGCACATATTTCTATGTTAAACTTAACAATTTTGCCCTCAAAGTATATGCTTTTAATTACTTCATGTCTTCTTTAATAGGACTCTATACAGTTATTCCTATGCCAATTCATATTTTGAAAATATAATATCCATGGGGTGCCTGGGTGGCTTAGTCAGTTGGCTCAGTCGGCTAACTGTCCCACTTCATCTCGGGTCATGATCATACAGTTCATGAGTTTGAGCCCCACTTTGAGCTCTGTGCTGACAGTTCAGAGCCTAGAGCCTGCTTCTGATTCTGTGTCTCCCTCTCTCTCTGCCCCTCTCCTGCTCACGCTCTGTCTCTGTGTCTCTTTCTCTCTTAAAATTAAGCAATAAAAAAATTTAAAGAAAATAAAATATCCATCTGTTTGAAAGTTAAAGTATGTATTAGAAGCTATATTAAGAATTATGCAAAGTCCTCACAGTAGCATTACCATTAGTGTGCCTAACCTCTCATGCCTTTAACCCTCTCTAAAGTGTTGGAAATTATTAAAACTTTGAAGAGGTTTTATCAAGGAAAGAAATCACATGTCAATAGAACCACTAATGGCTGTCTCCCGATTGCAGATTCTCAGGTCAGTCACTGGCATGCAGAGATTATTGAGTGCATCTGTCTCTGAGACTTCTGTTAGTAGTTCTTTGATAATTATGCTCTTCTGTACTTTTAGCTGTACTTATAAGACAATATTAGCACCTGTTCTTAATTTTTTTAATGTTTATATTTAGTTTTGAGAGAGACAGAGAGAGAGAGCATGAGCAGGGGAGGGACAGAGATAGAGGAGACGGGCCAGAGGATCTGAAGCAGGCTCTGCACTGATAGCAGTTAGTCTGATGCGAGGCTCAGACTCATGAACCATGAGTTTGTGACCCAAGCCAGGTTGGACGCTCAATCAACAGAGCCACCTGGTACCCCAAGCACCTGTTTCTTAGATGGTTCTATTTTATGTCATTATTGTTTTACATCCTCTACCATCTAACACAATGTACTACACTCATTTATTTATGTATTTTATCCAGAGCAGTTCATGTGTCTATATCCCTTCCCTTTAATGTTTTATATAAGACTTTGTTATATGATTATGATAAAGATCATGATGGTGATGATAGTGATGATAAGGATTCAAGTTGTGGTATTTTTTTGTTTCTGACATTTAATAACGCTGAAAACACAATGTGATGGAAATAGTACTATCCCAAGAGTTCAGAAAACTAATTATAATCTTTGCTTTACCAATATCTTGAGCAATTCATTTAGCTACTATTTCATTACATTAAATAACAGATATCCAACTGAGTACCTCCTAAAGATCTTACTGGCTTTTTTCTATAATTCATAAACTAGGTTGTATCCAGTTCAACTGGTAGAAAGGCGCTCCAAAGAGCTAAACAAGGCAAGGGGACTTTACGGGCAGGAATAAGCAGGAGCATGAAGTTATGAGAGGCAAATATTGTATTGTTTATTGCAAAATTACTTTCCTAGCAGGGCATAGCAAGGATATATCAGGAACATTACCTCCCTTGATTACCCTGATTGAGTGGTCTTAGATTACACCTTTGGGAAAGCCAAAACTGAAGCTAAGTTTTGGTTGAGGTGGGACTTAAACAACTCCAGGTATGCCTCAGTGGCTTAGTTGGTTAAGCGTTCAACTTCATCTTAGGTCATGATCTGAGAGTTCTTGAGTTGGAGTCCATTGTTGAGCTGTGTGCTGACAGCTGAGAGTCTGGAGCCTGCCTGAGTTCCTGTGTCTCCCTCTCTCTCTACCCCTCTCCCACTTGTACTTTGTGTCTCAGAAATAAATAAACATTAAATGATTATGAAAAAAAATGAGTGACTCTATTTTGGGCCTGTTGTCTTCACTTTAACAATTCACAATTAATAGAATGGTGAAAATACACTATTTTCTATGAACTCCCAGGATTATTATAAGGATCAATAAATACTTTGCATGGAGAAGCATTTGGAAGAGTTTAAACTGCCAAAAATGGAAGTGTTGTCTGTATTTCCAGATAGTTCTCAGGTAAATCACTAGCCATGTTGTATTTTACATTCAAATTCATAGAGATTATCAATAGACAGCTTTCTTTTTAGGAAATGGGACATTGCACAATATGAATTACCTAGGGAAGAAAATTTATTTATTTACACATTAGAATTATTTTCCTATGATTTTATTTATGCTTTTTATGCTTTTTTAATAATATACCACTCAATTCCTTGTTCATCTCAACTGGATTATGGACCAAAGCTAAATATGCATTAATACTCAAATGAAATATTATTAACATTTATACCATTATGAACTCAGTGACAGTTAACAACTATAGGATTATGACTTCCTGAACTTTTACAAAATTCCTTGAAACCTTTTGTTTTCTTTTTTTGATCCCTTGTTTTCCCAGTCAGTTAATTCGCAATGAGGCAGCCTCTGGAAATTACACCTTGGATTCATTTAATTATATATGCTATTCCTTACAGCTCAAATAATTGAGGCTAGTTGAAAGGAAATTTATGAGCCATAAACTGTATGTAATTTATGTAAATGGTAATATGACCTTACATATAACACGTTGACTAACCCACGAATGCCAGTGAGGAATCCATTCATTTTTTGATCTCAGAACCAAGTACTTACTGTCATGCACCTTCCTTTTGTACTGAATTTTATATTACACCAGTCTTCTAGATAGTGCCATTTTCTGACTTCTGGTCACCCAACACATGGGGAATGCAGTATATGACTTGGTGTACCATTTGCTGAAGATTTACATTCTGTGTTATATTATAATAGGTGTGTCAATATAGACACCTTCAACAATATGTAAATGTAATGAAAAAGGAAACATGCACTTTCCTGTCTAAACTTATATTGGATGTGTGTTGTTATTTGTAGAAGTTAGACCCTACCCAAGAGCTATTTACACATTGTTTTCTCAATAGAGTGACAACTTTGACATAACATTCCTGTGAAGAAAATACTATTTAAAAATAAGCATAGGGACACCAGGGTGGCTCTGTCAGTTAAGTAATGACTCTTGGTTTCATCTCAGGTCATGGTCTTATGGTGCATGGCATTGAGCCCCACATCGGGCTCTGCCCTGACAATGCTGAGCCTGCTTGGGATTCTTTCTCCCACTCTGGCTGCCCCTGCCCCTCACCAGCTCATGAACATAGGCACACCCTCTCTTTTTCTCTCAAAAATAAGTAAATGAGCTTTTTTGAAAAAAGCATAATTACCTATGAGATATAGTAGTGATTATATTTTACAAAAGATTATTTTATCTGAAAATGGTTGGCCTGTGAAAATTTGTGTCTTTACAGGATATTTAAAAGATTTCAACATAGTACTTTTAGTCACAAAGTAGTGTTTGGCCTATTTTCTCTGATGACCTCTAGACGCTAAGCATGACACTTGGCTGGCCAGTGTCCAGAAGGGATACAAGGCCATTGGTCCTGCTACCTCAGGGAACTGAATTCTGTTATAAGGAAATGAAATACCCACAAGAACTTCCAGACAGAAGTGCAGCCCTGCCCACACCTTGAGTTTTGCTCATTGAGATCCATGTTGCACCAATGATCTACGGAGATGTAAGATAATAAGTGTGTGTTATTAGGGGCACCTGGATGGTTCAGTCAGTTAAGCATCTGACTTCATCTCAGGTCATGATCTAAGGGACCCACATCAGGTTCTTTGCTGGCCACCCAGAGACCACTTGGGACCCTCTTGCTTGATCCGTCTTAGCCCCTCCCACACTTGCTCTCTCTCTCAAAAATAAATAAGCATTATAAATTAACCTATTTTTGATAATTTATTATAACAGCAATAGAAAACTAATACAGAAACTCACATATAATATGGGAGATGGTGCTGCCTGGCTCAGAACATACCGATGTGAATCTTCTATCCTATAACCAATTACCTCCACAGTTTCAGGATTTGAAATTCTCAACTTCCCTGCACCCTTCCAGCTAAGTATGAGCAGATGACTCAAAGCTGACTAAGGAGATAAATGTAGATATCGGCACGTGCTCTATATATTTTTTTCATTTTCTTTCATTCCTGAAAAGTTTCCAGATGTCATATCTAAAAATGGAAAATAAGGAAGATGAAAGAAATATGGCCCTCTTATGTCATTTTCAAAGCCCTGGCCTATTTGCCCCATTCCCCAGAAATTCTGGTGTGTGAAGCAAATAAATATGTTTTATTGTATATGCCTGAATACAACCCTCAGAGACCACACCTACAATATTAATGCCTCACAATGTTTGGTGGTGAATAAGTCCTCTTTAATTTATGTCCTTCTTGTGCAGAATTCTTTTTGTGGTAGGAAATGATTCTCAGAAATGCAAAGTCTGGTACTTTTAATGATTGTGGTAAACTTAAATTGTTTAAAAGATGCTTTTCTTCACTTGCATATTTTTAAGACACCTTATTCTGATGTATGGATTTCTGTAGATATAGACCGTTGTGATTACAAACACATTTTATTAGCACTTTGCAAAGATTTATTATACACCAACTAGTAATAAGGGAGTAGCAAGAAAGGTTTAAGAATGATCCATTGAGATTTCCCCCCAAAAAAGATGTGTATGTGTCTCTAGGTACGGCTCCTCTAATTATATCAGACTCCAGACATTTGATGATTTGAAAGCAGTTCCTTCACAAATTTCTAACATTAAAAATATATATTTCACTGTGTCTAATATCAACTTTGCTGCCACTCCTGTATGATTTTGGCATTGAAAAGCATTGTTAAATCTGTGGATTTTACAGATATTCTTTTTTCCTTGGCTTACAAAGGATATGACCTCTTTGCCATTATTTGAAATAGCATCCCAACATAAGGAAAACTATTTCAAGAGCTTGTGATTAACGGTATCTGTATCAGTACTGATTTGTGGTTATGTTTCCATCTATCTTTCCTTTGAACATTCATACAACCATGAAATTTACTATAACTAATATTTCACCAAGATAAAGTCTCCTAAACACTCAGAAATTGTCTCATAAGGAAGTATGATTTATCCAGTTGATTTGATGGGCCACAATTTGTTGTACTTAAAATATAGGACAATGTTAACAGTTTGAGCAAATATTTTAGTAATATTTGTTAGACGAACATGATAACCACTACACTCCGGAAACATCACTTAGCAATATTTGTGACATAAAAACCACGTGTCTTCTGTTCTATCATTCACCATTGTCTGTGTGTCCATTTCTACAGGCTCTGTTGACTGAGTACCTGAGAATGTCCATGACAAACAAGAGTCCCTTATGGGGAGCAAGAAAGGTCTCCTCCCAGTATCTGAGATTATTTTCAAATATGCAGGCTGACATTGGAGGAGTTGCCAAGAGAGATTGCTTGTAAAATGGGGATAAAATATAACCTTTAGACTGCATCAAGGAAGTGAACTACATAGCATCTTAGTGATGCCTTTGTTAATTGGTAACATTATAAGATTTATTTTTAGTTTACACACAGTGAATTTTCAATTTACATACAAGATAAAATTCATTCTTTTCAGTGTACGTTCCATGAGATTTGACAAATTCATGGAGTTGTATTATCACACACATGAGTAAGGCACAGTTTCAGCACTCTCCAAAATTCTTACCTGTTGCCTTTTTGCAGTTGGCGGTTCCCACCAATGGTATCACCAGGAAACCTTCCTCTGTTTCTATCATTTTCAATTTTTTAGAATGTTGTAGGAGTGGAATCAAATGGTAAAGTCTTTTAAATCTACCATGTTGTTGGCTGTGTTAATATAGTCTGTTCATTGTTGTTGCTGAGTAGTGTTCCAATGTATGAGGTACTGGTAGGATTAATATGGCAGCTTTCTGGTGTCATCAGGGAACAGGATTGCAGGAATAAGAAAGAGAAAATGTCCCCATCCTCTACCAATATTTTAATCTGAGAAAATTGTAGAATTACATACATTTATGAGAAATCATATAGAGAGCTTATTTTTATAATCTTCCCAGTTTCTTCACATGGCATATTTTACAAAATTATAATGTAATATCATAACTAGAGTACTGACATTAATACAATAGGAGTCTTATTCCAATTTTCCACATTTTAAAATAATTTTTCTTTAATGTTTATTTATTTTTGAAAGGGCGGGGGAGCAGGGGAGGGGCAGAAAGAGCAGGAGACACAGAATCTGCAGCAGGCTCCAGGCTACAAGCAGTCCCACTTTTGCTGCCCCACTGGGCTTTGTGTCATGGAAACAGTGCCCCCACAAGATTCAGGCAGTTGCTGAGGCCTCCCTGCTGCTACAGGATTAAGCCAAACTTGGGTCCACAGGTGTATCCCACTTGCAGGAATATATGGCCTCGCCTGTTCTCAGTCCCTTGGCAGAGACCATGGTGCTGAGTGAGTTACTTTGGATAATTTAGGAGCAACTGGCATCAACTGAATGTACAGGAAAGGGGGGTTTTACACTTGAAGACAACATCCCAACCATTGCACAGGACTCTCCAGAGCAGTTGCATTTTGTTCCATTATCAATACATCCCTGGTTACAGATGAGAACTCAGAACTGGCACAAGTGCTGAGACTTCAGGCAGTCATCTTAATACTCTGGCCAATAAACAGCCCCATCTTTACCTTTTTATAGACTTTTGGACCACTGCCAATAGTTTGTCCAATCATCATAATAGCAGCAAAACTAATTCCTTATCTAAAGTTTTCACAGCTTCTGGCAAATAGCCAGCAAGGAAATTGGCCCTTATTCTTACCATGGCAAATAAACTAATTTTGCCAGGAACTTGAATGATCAGAAACATAAATCCCTCCCCAGGCAAGCATTCAGATGGTGTCTCAGCTCCAGCCAAGGCCTTTTGATCACAGCTTTCTGGGGGACCCAGCTGAACCCTGTTCACAACCTTGTCCCACAGAGACTGTGAGATGATAAATAGGTACCGATTTAATCCTCTAAGTTTCAGATAACTTGTTATGCAGCAATAGACAAGTAATATAGATGTTCTTGCCAGCTTAAGGAAGCTTTTTTTCTTTTTCTAATTCATTAAAGGTACTTTACTTCATGTATTGAATGTGTCACATTGTTGGGTTTTTTTCCCCCTCACTTGTGAAATAATTCTCTAGCTTTTCTCTTTTAATTTGTTCATATAGTTAAATAAACTGATTTTTAAATGCTCATCAACACTGAATTTCTGAAATAAATCATTCTTGGTCATGTTATATTATCTGCGTTAAGTAGCACTGGATTTGATTTACAAATATCTTGTCAAAAACTTTTTGTATCTATTTCCATAAGTCGTATTATCATATAAAACTATAGTATTCTCACTTTTTAATGTTTATTTACTTTTCAGAAAGAGAGAGAGAGAGAGAGAAGTGTAAGTGAAATAAGGGCAGAGAGGGAAGGAGACAGAATCTGAAGCAGGCTTCAGGTTCTGAACTGTCAGCACAGAGCTCAACATGGGGTTTGAACTCACAAACCATGAGATCATGACCTGAGCAACTGATTGTCAGATGCTTAACCAACTGAGCCACCCAGATGCCCCTATTTTCATTTTTTCAAGTTCCTGTAAGGGTTGTTTTTGTTTTTGTTTTTTGTTTTTGTTTTGAGGGAGGTGTCTTATTAATTAATAAATAAATAAATTTATTTATTTATTTTGAGAGAGGGAGAAGACCCAACTGGGGAAGATGCATAGGGAGACAAAGAATCTCAAGCAGGCTCCAGACTCATTGCAGAGCTCAATGCAGGGCTTGATCCCATACCTGTGAAATCATGACCTGACCCCAAATCAAGAGTGGACATTTAATTGACTGAGTCACCCAGGCACCCCTAAGTTCTTCCCAGGTTTTTAATTTTATTGTTATTTTGGTTTCATATAGAGAGTATGAAAGTGTGCTACAGTTCTCTATTTTTTGAACAATTTTGCATAATTTTAAATCACTTCTTGCTGAAATATTTAGAATTTACCAAATAAGCCCTTTGGTTGATAACATTTTTGTAGGAAATTTTTTAATGTTATTTTTTTCTGAATTCAGAATAATAGCTTAAATTCTTAAACTTCACCTTTCTAATGTTGCTGTTCTAATGTCTTTTGAAATTTTTTATTTCTGATAAGACACCAACTCTCATTTTTATGTTTGTTTCACTTGATGGTTGTAGGGGCTGCCTGGTCTATTTTATAGTTGTTTTTGTTATTTTGTCTCATTTCCTCTTATCTAGGTTTTCTATGCCTCAATTTGATTCACTTTGCTTTCATCAGATATTCACCAAGATTATAGATCTGAATGTTGATGTAATATATTTGTGTTCTTAGAGTATTATTCCTTATTTTTTTCCTATTAGGGATCGCATTTTCCTGCCTCTGTATATGTTGCATTATCTTTTGATTCATTTTACACTGGATATTTTGCATAAAGGGAGAGTAGAGATATAAATAGATAATACTTGCCTTCAGAACATGAACTTTCTTCTGAATGGCTGGGAGGATGATGTGCTAAGTCAATCAAATCTGTAGTCGAGCTTGGTTTTCACTTTGCTGCCCCTTTAATTAGAATTAATTTCCCCAATATGTCTAAATATTTCTATTATTTGTACATAGTACTGTGATGAGGATTTTTCCTTCTTGAGTGCTCAGTTTGATAAAAAATAGAATTTCTTGACTATGCTTTGAGACTTCTGTGTAGATTTAAAATAGTTTTATTCTTTTATTTGTTTTCAGTAAAATGGGTGGTCTGAATATCTTAGACGGCCATAGTCCCAAAAGAATAGTCTGCTTTCTTATGCAGTACTTGCTCATTCTTGTAAACCAGCTTTTCCAGAGGCTTTGACAGGTTTTCTAGGACTCATTTATGGCTTAATTACCATTAGTTTTTGCCAGTTAGATCCTTATTTTAGAAGATGAATGCAGGGGTGCCTGATTGGCTCAGTTGGTAAAGTTATCTTGATCTTCGGGCTGTAAGTTCCATCCCCAAGTTTGATGTAGAGATTACTTAATAAAATCTTTTTTAAAATTTTAAGGTTTATTTATTTTTGAGGGAGATAGAGAGATAGAACGTGAACAGGGGAGGAACAGAGAGAGAGAGGGAGACACAGCATCTGAAGCAGGCTCCAGGCTCTGAGCTGTCAGCACAGAGCCTGACCCAGGGCTCAAACCCACAACCTGCAAGATCATGACCTGAGCTGAAGTCGGAAATTTAACCGACTGAACCACCCAGGCGCCCCAATAAAATCTTTAAAAAAAGAGAGAGAGAGAGAGAACACGAGTTCAACTTTAATTCAATTATATTTTAGCCGGTCGGCCACAAAAATCAATTCGACCTATTTAGGTATTGATACAAAGGATGGGAAAGTATACAATCAGGATTTACTGTTAGATGATGGCTTATGGGGAACTGAGGGTCAGAATACCATGTGCAGAGAGAAGAGATATATTTTACCTAAGTAACAGAAATGTTCCTTAAAAGAAAATAACCAAATCTGGAAAATACTTCCACAGGATGAGAAATAAAATACTGTCCAGCCTAATGAAATAAAAGTTACACCAAAGATCTCTAAGAACTTTGAAAGATTAGGAGAGTCTTCGGGGCTTAGATTTAACTACTGAGGTGATTACATATTTGTCTCTGGTGCCATCTAGTGTGTGGAAGATGTTAGAACTCTAGACTCTGGGCAAAAGGAAAGCACTATATTCACACATTCCCAAGTAACCCCAGAGTGAAAGAGACTTGCTGGGAAAATCTGATTTCTTAAGAGTTAGTTCAAGGTGGGTAGTTTAGGTATTTGAGTGACAGAGAATATATTTTTCTGATGACTTTCTATGCCACGTTGGTTTCAGGTTCCAAGCAAAATATCGTAATATAAGCCCTCTGATCCTCATCATTTTTCATCGATCTCCAAATATTCAATGCATAACTCATGAGGTTAAATTACTTCAATAAGTTGCTCATTACAGATATATTTTCTCAATTAATTTAATTTTTACGGATTCTATTTCCTCAGTGAATTTATCCACTCCTTTGCCTTTTTTTTCCCCAATTAAAACCATTTTTAAAGCTACTTTTACAATTATTTTAAAGTCCTTACTTGCCAACTCCAATATGTGGTACAATGTGCATTTGCTTTTAGCCTGTTTTCCCTTGTTTGTTGCCCATAGGGTCTTCCCTGTTCTCTGTTTGTTTATTGCATGCCATACAGTGACTACAAAGAAAAATGTTTCAAATGATTTCACCGCCAGAGAGGTTTCAATCATTCCTCCAATGAAATTAAAGCTGATAACCTCAGTTCAATCAGAAACTGATCTGAGTTGAATCCTCCTTTCAGTTTTGGCAAGCTAAAGTGTACTCCAAGTTCACCTTTATTTTTACAACATGGCAATCCAAGATTTTTTTTAAAGAACTTAGACTGTGTCTCTTCTGCTGCAAGAAGAGAGTGAAAAATTTCACTCCTGTGTTTCAGAAGTTTCTGGTTCAAACCTCTAAATCTCCCACCCCAACCAACTTTAGAATCGGCAAACGGCATGAAAAGAAGATCACTATGAGTTTGAGGCCACACAAATTTTCAACTTTGCACTAATCTTATGCAATTAACAAAAGTTCTGAATGATTTTCTGAGTCCAGTTGAAGCCCTCTCCCAGGGGCCATCGCTGTATTCTCAAATGATCTGTGTGGCTAGATTCTCAGAGAAATGTGGTTTGTGATGGTCAGATCAAATGAACATCCCAAGGCACCTGGGTAGCCCAGTTGGTTAAGCAACAGACTTTGGATCAGGTCAATGGCTTGGGGTTTGAGAGTTCAAGCCGCACATCTGGCCATCGGACTCTGCTGACAGCTCAGAGCTTGGAGCCTTCTTTTGTTTCTGTGTCTCTGTTTCTCTCCGCCCCTCTCCCATTCATTCACACACTCTCTTTCTCTCAAAAATGAATGAACATTACCATTTTTTTTAAAAATGAAAAATCCTTAGAGGGATTTATTTTCAGAACGCAAATTGATAGGAAGTCTTTGTATCCTCAGCACCAATATATTGCAAGAAATTCCACTTTGCTTTTCCAAATTTTTCAGCACTTTTTGTCTATTACATGCTAACGTCTTGAATAGGAAATCTATGATTTATTTGAGGTTCCTCATATCCTCAGTTTTGATATTTCAGCACTCCATAACTGCCAAAAGTTCTAGAAAGGCCCATGATCTCAGTCTCTTGCCCATACTCATACTTGATAAATGCTTACAAGGATGTCTATAAGCTTTCAACTCACCTCTCAGGTTAATAGTTATAACCTTTCTTGAAGGTTCTCTAGTCCATAGTGATGAATTTATATATATGATGCCAAAAGTGATTTCCTTAAATATCACCAAAACAAACGGTTGATAATAAAGCTGAGCTCACTGCTCACCTTAGAGAGGGAGAACATGACCTATTGGAGCTTTCACAGTTTCTGTGGGGAAGGGAAAGCAAGGAAAGAATCTATTAAAAAGTGGAAGTTTGGTTTAAAGTAGGTCTTTCAAAGCAAGGGTTTCGTTGTATTGGCTAGAAATCAAGAGGCAGCAGTTCAGGGTGGTGGAAACAAGGAAAGGGTTTTACAGCAAGAGATTCAAAGAATTTAATGAGTAAGTTGTTGATGTTTTCCACTGAAGAGTATGTGGGTTGTTCTGGAGATTTCTGCAATGAGCAATCAAAACATTTGCCTGGGCAAGAACTCTTAGATAAATTTAGTCATGCTAATAAAAATAGAGGAATAGATAAGCCATCTCAATGTAGACATTAGGATATGGTTTTAGTCCTAGATTCCAGGTTGAGGATGGTGGTAGACAGTTTCTGTTCTGTATGTGATTTTTAATTGACCTTGTCTCCCCCCCCCAGAAGTCATCGATGGGAGCCAAAACATGCTATGAAGGATCACATCCTATTTCAAAGAGAAGGCGATTTTTTAAAGTTCTATAAGGAAATAACAGAAGATATTGAGTTATGTAAATACTGGATCTCTTTCTTCTCTCAGTAATTCACACATGGGAGCTATCTGATCAGTTGCCTACAAAGTCTTATGTAATTCTCTGATATCAGATAATATAAAATCAGATGTAGCAAAGCAATGTCATCTGCAGTGCCTTCACTGCAAACTAAAATCTAAAAGTAACAGCCAATTGGAGTGCCTGGGCGGCTTAGTCAGTTAAGCGTCTGACTTCCACTCAGGTCATGGTCTCACTGCTCACGGGTCTGAGCACTGCATCAGGCTCTGTGCTGACAGCTGGGAGCTTGGAGCCTGCTTCAGATGCTTCTGTCTCCGTCTCTCTGCTCCTCCCCTGCATGCTCTCTCTCTCTCTTTCTCTCTCTCTCTCTCTCTCTCTCTCTCTCTCTCTCTCTCTCTCTCTCTATCTCTCTCTCTCAAATGTAAAATAAAATATGTTTGGGATTTACCCAAGAGATACAGAAATGCTGATGCATAAAAGCATATGCACCCCAATGTTCATAGCAGCACTGTCAACAATAGCCAAAACATGGAAAGAGCCCAAATGTCCATCACCTGATGAGTGGATCAAGAAGATGTGGTATATATACACGATGGAGTACTACATGGCAATGAGAAAGAATGAAATATGGCCATTTGTAGGAAAGTGGATGGACCTCGAGGGTGTCATGCTAAGCGAAGTGAGTTGGGCAGAGAAGGACAGAAACCTTATGTTTGCACTCATAGGTCTAACAGGAAAACAGGAGAAACCTAATGGAGGACCAGGGGGAGGGGAAGAGGGAAAGAGATTTGGGGAGAGAGAGGGATGCAAAACTTGAGAGACTATTGAATGCTGAAAATGAACTGAGAGTTGAAGGGGAAGGGGGAGGGGGGAAAAGAGGTGGTGGTGATGGTGGAGGGCACTTATGGGGAAGAGCACTGGGTGTTGTATGTAAACCAATTTGACAATAAACTATTTTAAAAAAAGTAAAAGTAACAGCGAATCTCATACTTGTTCTATACCCCTTGATCTGATGTGAAAAAGTTAAATTTTGACTGCAACCATTTGCTGAAGTGTTTTCCTAGAACACTTGAATAGTGAGTACAATTTGTTTATCGTTATTAGAAAGACTCCCATCATCTCATCTTGCCTTCTATCTCTCCTAAATACAATGGCAGGGACATTTAGAATCACAATAAAAAGTAGTGCAAAATCCCAGGAATTAGGCAGAGATTCCAAATGTTTGCTATAGAAGCAATGCTACTGCTAAGTGTTATAACAATCTTAAAGGCTTGGACCTCTGCCTCTAGGTTGAAATAGATCACTCAGTTGGTGTTAGGTTATAACTCTTTGAAATGTAGGACTAGGGAAAGATATAGGGATTTTTTATCTTTTAATGGATGAAATTCTAAATAATTGCATTTTATTTTTTTAATTTAAAATGTTTTTTATTTATTTTTGAGAGACAGACAGAGACAGCATGAGCAGGGGAGGGTCAGAGAGAGAGGGAGACACAGAATTTGAAGCAGGCTCCAGGCTCTGAGCTAGCTGTCAGCCCGACATGGGGCTCGAACCCACGAACAGTGAGATCATGACCTGAGCCGAAGCTGGACGCTTAACCGACTGAGCCACCAAGGAGCCCAATTCCATTTTAAAATGTAAATTTGCATAGGAAACATATATGAAAAATTGGTTTTAATAAATTAATTTATTAAAATTTTATTTTTTTAATTTATGTATATTAATTCACATTAGTTTACAGTGTATTATTGATTTCAGGAGTAGAACCCAGTGGTTCATCTTTTACATATAACACCCAGTGCTCATCCCAACAAGTGCCTTCTTTAATGCCTGTCACTCATTTAGCCCATTATCCCCCATCCATCACCCCTCCAGCAACCTCAGTTTGTTTTCTGTATTTAAGAGTCTCTTATGGCTTCCCTCCCTCTCTCTTTTTATCTTATTTTTCCTTCCCTTCCTCTATGTTCATTTGTTAATGAGTGAAATCATATGATATTTGTCTTTCTCTGCCTGACTTATTTCACTTAGTATAATACACTCTAGCTCCATCCACATTGTTGCAAAAGGCAAGACTTTCATTCTTTTTGATTGTCAAGTAGTATTCCACTGAGTATGTGCATGCATGTGTGTGTGTGTGTGTGTGTGTGTGTATGCAATATCTTCTTTATCCATTCACCTGTCGATAGACATTTGGGCTCTTTCTATAATCTGGCTATTGTTGATAGTAAACATTGGGTTGTTATAAACATTGGGGTGCATGTGTTCCTTTGAATCAGCATTTTTGTATCCTTTGGATAAATACCTAATAGTGTAATTGTTGAGTTGTCAACAACAGTTGTTCTATTTTCCAGATGGCCAATAGATACATGAAAAGATGCTCAACATCACTTATTATCAAAGAAATACAATTCGAAACCACAATGAGAAACCACCTCACACATGTCAGAATGGCTAAAATTAACAGCTCAAGAAACAAATGATGTTGAGTATGTGGAGAAAGGGACCCTTGTTGCACTGTTGGTTGGAGTGTTGAGGTTCCTCAAAAAATTATTAAAATTTTAAAACATTTCTTAAATTTTTTATTACCATCACTACCATCAGTAATTTTTTTAGTTTTTATTTATTTTTACAGGTTTTTTTTTTTACATTTTTAAATTCTCAGTATGGCCAAAGTATGCTAAAATCACTTCCATTTTTGCTTAAACTGTTATTCTGCAGTCTATCATACCTGTCACTAAACTGTCCCAAATCACAAAATAATTTTAGTATGATTTGCATGTAGATAAGATCACATTGCAAATGAAGAGGAAAAATACATTCAGATGTGAGTTCACTATAATGAAGAAATTTTCAACTGTTAGAACAACAGTTGAAATTGACAGTGAATTGAACAACAGTGAATTGAAAATGTGAAACTCTGGTCCCTAGAAACATTTACATTGAAGTTGCCTGACCATTTTTTAATCCTGAATTAGAAGTAGATCTTTGCATTGGGTACAAGTTTTAACAAGATTCCCTTAAAGATTCTGCAAATATAGGAGTCATTAGTAAACCCAATTTATACTGTGAAAAAATTTTAGTTTATAATATAATTAGTGGAGTTGCACTAATTACAACTAGCCCCTAAATATCATTGTTTTGGTAAAACTGTCAGATACTCTGTATGTAAGACTAATTGTTAATGAAAGCTTATACTTACTAACTGGGATGGCTCTGTCATCATTTTGATGCTTTATTGGCACAAGACACTCATCTGTAAGTCCCTCCACCTACCAAGATCTACAGAAATCTCTACAGTGCTCAGCTGTTGATGGATGACAAGAGAAAGATAATTATCAGTTTTAAGTATTGATAATAATAAGTAACAATGTTTGAGTTTCCATGCGGTTTGTCGAAAAAAAACATTAATGGTGATAGTTAACATTTTCAAATATTTGAATTATTTCCAAAGAACCTCCACAATAAAGAGGATCCTTTGGGATTTTAAGAGTCAGTACAAACAATCCCAATATAACAGAGGGAAAACTGCCTAAATTAACACTACCAGAATTTCTGTTTTAATTACCCATGTGTTTTTAGAAAAATGACTCACAATGGCAATGACTTGTTAATTATTCTCCAGGTGCCCCTTGGAAATAAGCATGTTTGGAATCCTTCATTTATGAGGTCCCCAATGACATGAGAATACATGTAAACGTTTTGGGTTCTGCCAGAAAAATTATTGAGACAGGCTATTGGAAAACAACTCCTTCCTTGGTAAGTAGGTTCTGTGCTTTCATGGAGCAAAAACAGGCTTTTGTGGATCTGAAAGCAAGAACCACTGAACTGTGCCTAAATGATTCAGAAACCACATTCATCAGTTAGTAGTGGACCCACAAGGTAATCTATTACATAATCTATCTTGGGTCCATCTTTCTTATGTTCCGTCTATAGGGATCTAAAACACATTTTTGTACAAATAAGCTTTTTGTTACAGATAAGAGAACAGAAGCATGGCTGGCTACCTAATAGATTGAATTAATTTATTTTCTTTTTTTTTTTAATGTTTATTTATTTGGAGAGAGAGAGCAAGTGGGAGAGGGGCAGAAAGAGAGAGAGAGAATTCCAGACAGGCTCTGTGCTGTCAGCAGCAAGCCTGATTGTGTGAACAGTGAGATAATGACCTAAGCCTAAATCAAAAGTTGGACACTTAACCGACTGAGCTACCCAGGCACCCCTGAATGAATTCATTTTGTATACCAAGATAGGTCTTTTATAGATTTGGGAATAATTTAGTGAGTCATGGCATTTTGACTCAATCTTTGTGTTCATTACCTTTGGAAGCAAGAATCTAACATTCACTATCTTTTCCTACCTTTACCCTCATTCGTGCTGCTCTCATGTTTTTAAATGGAAAGGGTGACCAATGGGAAACTCTCAGGATTATAGGCCCTGCTTTTTCTGTAAACATGTGAGAATTTATTCCCCTTTTCAGCAACTCTCTGCACTCAGCCTGTCTCACAGTGGCCACTCCCCTTAATATTCCAATCACCTTCATGGTAGCTGTCATGAGCTTTGGCTTGGGAAACAGCCAACTTGAATTATGCCTATCAATAAGTAACTGAATGACATGGTGTATCACTCTAAACCTCAGTGATCTTATCCAAAATATGGAATTAATAATAAGAATTCAGCTTGATAGAGGGGCGCCTGGGTGGCTCAGTTGGTTAAGCGTCCGATTTCAGCTCAGGTCATGATCTCTTGGTTCGTGGGTTCAGCCGTGCATGGGCTATGTGCTGACAGCTCCAATTCTGTGTCTCCCTCTCTCACTCGAGTTCTTTCTCTCTCTCTCTCTCCTTCAAAAATAAGTAAACATTCAAAAAATAAATAAAAATAAAAGGATGCAGCTTTGTAGAGAGCCAAGGCTTGAGAGTCAGGAGCCTGGGGTTCAATCTTGTTTCCATCACATCTTGCTTTTCAAGCCCTCTGTGTGTTAGGTTCCCCATCTGCAAAAGAAGGACCACAGTGAGGGTAACTGCATTGTAATTTCATTAGTGAGTGTATGTGTGTGACAAATTATATATACAGTGTTTAGAATATTGCATTTCATGGAGTAACCATTATATAAACAATAGCCATTATTAAGACCACCATCTAAAGCTACTTATAAGCCAAAGAAGGAAAAAAAACAATACAGCAATTAAAAATAATCTTTGCCCTTTATCTACCATGTATCAGCCTTGCTAAACTGTGACCACCTAGAAATGTAAATAAGTAGATAAATGATAGATAAATGATGATGATGATGATGATAGATAGATAGATAGATAGATAGATAGATAGGTAGATAGATAGGTGATAGATAGATTCAGAGACAGATAAATTTTTCTAATGCATGCAGCAACCTTGTGATATACTTGTCATCTTTACAGTACAGATTAAGATATATATATATATATATATTAAATTGAACTAGGTAACACATCCTACATGAGGCCAAGATGAGATTCTAATCAAATTCTTACCAATTTCTAAGTAAAATCTTACTCTTTCCAAACATCTTGATGACTTTGAAAACAGACAAAAGAACACATTAATCACTATCCCATTATATTCCTTCATCTCATTCACATTTTGAGGTAATAACATGACAGCATATCAATCCTTCATATTCTCTCAGGCTTCTCTGTGCCTGTGTCTTACTTAGGGTGTTTGAAGGATTCGATGACATAAGCAAATGAAGTTCACACCACCGTCACTGACAGAATATGTTTTACACAAATGAGAAAACAATCCAAAACAGTTTTGTTCCCTTTTTGGTGACACTACTGTAGCTTACTGAAAACTGCTTGTTGGTTTTATATATTTCCAAATCCATACTTTAGGATTAAGATAAAACTCTTTGTACTTCAGGTTCGAATTTATTTTTTCCTACTTCTGGAAAAGTTCAGAGACTCCAGAAGTAAGCCTTGACATAATTTTTAGACAGAGCACCCTGAATTAGGCTAGTGTAAAGACAAAAGGGAGTTAAGTATTTTGCTTGTGCGGAACATATAATCCATGAGGAGGCCATATAGTATAATATTATTTCATTAGAAGTCAATTTACTACTAAATGTTTGTCCCACTTTATCCAGTCAGCCAATAGTCATCAGACCCTTTCTAGAAGCCAAGAATTCTAAAAATGCCCAAGATGAAGAAATGGTTTGTTTAATCATTTTGGTTTAGTATCTTGATGGGATTTGTGGAATTACCCTAAACTCTCTCCTGTCAAAAATATACTCAGAGCTGATGTTTACTGGCATTGTTTTTTTTCCATTTCATCACTGTCACTTTGACTTTACAGCATACTTTTCATGACACCACTGTATCTCCTTCTCAACAGTGGAGCATACCGTTATCTATTAAATCCTGGACAGGAAGAGCAAATTGTCTTACAGTTATCATTCTAAGGAAGACTCAAAGTCAATTTATGTTTAATAATATGGATATTTTTCTTCTCTTCATATCATCGTTAGTTCATTAATCCGTTACTTCTCTAACCCTCTAAACCAGCCATTGCACTATCCTTGCATACAAAAAAGTAAGCAAAACCAGATCTTTACATGCAGAAACCAACTACCCAGTGGAAGAACTAGTCAATAATCAAGTAAATAAGGTAAAATTAGCAACCATGGAATTTGATATCCACTAAATCCTGACGCATATTTCTCAGAGTTTTTATTTGAAAGGGAGTTTGGGCTTGGTTCTTTACTTGTTTGTTTGTTTCTTTGTCCACTGAAACAATAAAATAACCTTATAATTCTATCTGTTTTTCTCTTTCCATCAATACTCCATTTTAGGATGCTAGAATTCTTATAGAAAGAAAACAACACAGAATATGGAATTGATAGATGGAAACTACACTTTGGTGACTGAGTTTATTCTTTTAGGGTTTCCGACCCGCCCTGAACTGCAGATCGTCCTATTCCTCATGTTTCTGACACTGTATGGTATGATTTTAACAGGAAACATTGGATTGATGATATTAATCAAGACTGATCCTCACCTTCAAACCCCCATGTATTTTTTCCTTAGCAACTTATCCTTTGCAGACCTCTGTTACTCCTCAGTCATTGTTCCCAAAATGCTCATCAACTTCCTCTCAGAGAACAAATCCATCTCCTATTATGGCTGTGCCCTCCAGTTTTATTTTTTCTGTGCTTTTGCCGATACAGAATCCTTTATCTTGGCTGCCATGGCATACGATCGCTATGTCGCCATCTGTAACCCTTTACTGTATATGGCTGTGATGTCTCGGGACATCTGTATATGGCTGATTGCCTTGTCCTACATTGGAGGCAACATGAGTTCCCTGGTTCATACGTCCTTTGCGTTTATTCTGAAATACTGTGATAAAAATGTCATTAATCATTTTTTCTGTGACCTCCCCCCACTGCTCAAGCTATCCTGCACAGACACCTCAGTGAATGAGTGGCTTCTCTCCACATATGGCAGCTCAGTGGAAATTATCTGTTTCATCATCATCGTCATTTCCTACTTTTTCATCCTTCGTTCAGTCTTGAAGATCCGTTCTTCCAGTGGGAGGAAGAAAACCTTTTCCACATGTGCCTCCCACCTGACTTCTGTGGCCATCTATCAGGGGACTCTGCTCTTCATTTACTCAAGGCCCAGCTATCTGTATTCTCCCAGCACTGATAAGATTATCTCCGTGTTCTATACAATCATCATCCCAGTGCTGAATCCACTGATTTATAGTTTGAGAAATAAAGATGTAAAAGATGCTGCTAAGAGAGCCGTCCGATTGAAGGTAGACCCTTCATGAGCTACAACATTTGGAGAGTCACCTAAGTCCCCAGTTACCTCTAACTTGGAACCTGTAACACACGTATCAACAGATACACAAGGGGTTTTTATAAAACACTTGTTTTCATACAGCCAGATTCAACTCATAACCCCACGATGTAAAAACAAAATTAAAAGTTTCAAAATTGCTGCTATATAATAAACTACCACTCATTGATTGCTAGCTTGGAGTTAATGCTAAAATGTGTTTTATCAGGCTGTCTTAAAGGATATAGTAAATGCCTAAGAAAAGTGGGTGTGCTCACGTGTGTCTATGGTATATCTCATTAATATGGTAGATTACCGATGAGGGTGGAGGCTAGATTCTACTGGTTCATATGGAAGCTCTGTACTTGGCTAGTGAGAGGCATTTTGAACAAGTTACTTCATTTTCTTTTTTTTTTTAAGATTACCTATTTATTTTGACAGAGACAGAGAGAGCTTGAGTGTATATGGATAGAGAGAGATGGAGAGAGAGAATCCCACTGAGGCTCTGTGCTGCCAGTGCAGAGGCTGATGTGGGGCTCAAACTCTTGAACCATGAGATCATGACCTGAGCCACAGTCAAGAGCTGGAGGCCTAACCAACTGAGCCACCTAGGTGCTTCACGTTAATTCATTTTCTATGCTTCAGTTAACTTATCTGAAGGGTGGGGATAATATAGTATGCATGTCAGTGATTGCTGGATGAATAACTGAGAAAATGCCATGAATAACACCTGAAACATTTTAAGTATTTGATAGGAGTTAATTATACATCTCTGTATAATAGCTAACATTAATTGAAATGTATATTGTACAATGAGATGGTGAGAGGCAGGGATGTCATAGAAGCATTAATACAAAATCAAATACATTTTCATAGTTTAGTTCAATAATTTGTTGCTAACCTTCTACACCCATTCTACTCCAAAGTAATTTGGAGATTTTTTTCTAAGTAACCCCTTGGAGAATATAGGTTAACTGCACGGCAAACTTTTTGTCTTTCTATTTCTTTTTTTATCTTTTTCATTTTCTTCTTTATACTCCAAAGTATTACTAGAGATCTCAGAAATAGAACTGGCTCTCCTCGTGGGAGACCAATCCGCATACCCAGTGGGACATTTGAAGACTGAAATTGGAGGCATGTGTCATTGCAAAATGTATTTCAGTAGTTGATATTGTTTTCTGTACATTGTTTTTATTATTTTTTTCTCTGTGATAATAAATATTTATAAGCTTTGACCTAGAAATATTAAAGTTTAAAATTATGTTTAAATCCATGTACTCTTTGTTATAAAATCCACAAGATCCAGCCCAAATCATTCTGTTTTAAATTCCCCTAAGAACTGTTTCTTTGGATTTCTGACCAACAATACTTCTCCTGAGCATTTCCCTTCTTTCATTTGCTAAAAGGAAAGCACAGTCACTCACAGCTACACACCCACCACCATAGTCTAGTATCAAGTTTGTACTTAGCCAAGGATGAGTTGGCCAAGGCTCTGGAGAATCACCAGAACAGGATTAGATAAGTATATCCCAACAGCTTTGCATGTTCATGAAACACTTAACATATGCAAATATCTGGGGCACCTGGATGACTCAGTCAGTTGAGTGTCTGACTCTTGATCTAGCTCAGGTCTTGATCTCAGGGTCATGAGTTCAAGTCCCACACTGGACTTACTTAAAACAAACATTTGCAAGTATCTATTAATGATATGTCTACAGTGCAACATTACATATCCAGCTGCCTATGAAAATCTTATTTTTGCTATACCACTGTGTTTTGATGCTCAGTAATTATATCACCAAACATTGTGCCACTTATGAGAAAATTTAACCGTTTCCAAGTAAAGGAATAACTAAAAATACAAGATATCAGTATTTTTTCAAGGTCCCCAAAGCTACTGTTATTTGCTGAGCTTTCTAGATGTCCTCCACTGCTTTTCCTATTGATGGCATACAGTATTTCATTACCCAGAGGCCATACGCACTTGCTAAATCCCCAAGACTGTATGATAGTCAGCAAGGCCTCAATTTACATTTGGCCTTGGTCAAACTTTCCAAGGCCACCCATTTAGTTAATCTTTCCTCTGTGGTTTTTGCTGAAGCCTGTGATTCCTGTGCTATTGCTGAAGCTTCTTAATCATCATTTCAGTAATAAAAGCAGGACCACTGTAAACATTATGGAAGCAGATCTATGCCCAAACCTCATGCAAATTTCTATTTTTGCCAATTCTAACCTGTCACCGCATTGACAAGACTTAGTAAATGCAGCCATAACCACACTAACAGCAAGATCCCAAATAATCCACTCCTTTTCAACATGCCATTCAGAGTTGCAATCATGTTCAACTTTCAAATAAGACAACAGCAACTACATGCTTACTTTGTTTTTTTTTCTTTTCTTTTTTTATGTTTCTAATTTATTTTTGAGAGACAGAGAGACAGTGCCAGCCGGGGAGGGTCAGAGAGAGGAGGAGACACAGAATCTGAAGCAGGCTTCAGGCTCTGAGCTGTCAGCACAGAGCCCAACATGGGGCTCGAACCCATGAACTGTGAGATCATGACCTGAGCTGAAGCCAGATGGCTAACCAACTGAGCCACCCAGATGCCCCTACATGCTTACTTTGAATGGATGGGTACAGACAACTGAAAGAAAAAGAGGTTACACAAACTTTTATCCTTATGGGGGCGGTCTAGGATTCTAGCTAAACCACATACATTTGAAAGCCTATAACTTGTGAAAAATTTTGAGATAGAAGTTTATACCTTCTCACTATATCTTATGGAAAAAAGCAGGGGAATAGGAGAGGTGGGAGTATTAGTTAATATATTTACATCAAAACAAAGGAAAAACATAATCATAACTCCTACAGTGTTGCCTTCATTACTGGCCATGTGATCATAGTTCATACATAGAATTTCTTTTTCTTCGCAACGTCTTCCTAATTCCCTTTAACTTCAACAAGCATCTAGTTGTCTTGCTTTCTTGTCTTGTGAAGTGGCCCGAATCTATATCCCTCAAGTACAGAAATGATTACTCATTCTTTCTGTTTGGGACTGGTATAGTTTTCTATCAACTTTTTAATAATGGATTCATGAGTTCTGAAAGGTGCCCCAAAGGCTCTCTTGCATTCCAGGACCACTCCCTACTACCCTAGCTCTAAAGTAGCAATCACATGTTCTCTTACACACAGGAACAAGCACCCCAACCGGTAAAGAAACCCTTTTGCCTGTTCACTAAGTTGCATGAGGGTCTTAAAGTGGCCAGATAGCAGTCTTGGCATTTGGTTAAGTGGAACTAACATGTTTTTGCTGTTGGAAGAATTGTTTTTTTATTTTTTAACAAAGACCAAAAAACCCTAAAATTGTGAGGAAGGGAAGCAAACTTTTTGTTACTGGGCCTTTAGGAATAGTAAGAGAAAGGCTACATCTCTTTCTCTGCTTTTTTAGAATTATCAGCATCTATGTGGCATTCCTTAAATGTATTATCCTTGTACATGTGAGGTATGTTAATAGAAAAATGCCTCAGGGTGCCTGGGTGGCTCAGTCGGTTAAGCATTTGACTTCTGCTCAGGTCATGATCTCATGGTTTGTGGGTTCGAGCCCTGCGTCGGGCTCTGTGTTAACCACTAGTTCAGAGCTTGGAGCCTGTCTTTGGATTCTCCTTCTCTCTGACCCTCCCCTGCTTGCACTGTCTCTCTCTGTATCTCAAAAATAAATTAAGAAAAAAAACATAAAAAAATTAATAGAAAAATGCCCTAATCCAAATCCAGTATATTACTAATATTTTCACATCACCTTCTATTTTAAATAGCCAGAAACACACAACAATAAATATTTAGAAAGCAATTACTTTTGCAAATCCCAAAATAGATATTCTAGAGAACACAAAATATAAGCATTGGTCAAATTCCTGAAGTCTCAAAGGTAGTAGATAACTTTTTATATGAAGAAAATGAACATAATTCAATAAAAATGTACTACATGTAGAGAATGTGTTAGAATTCTAAAGTCAATGAAATGGTGAATTGTATGTGGTCAGGGGATGGGAAAAGCAGCCCGGCAAGCAAAGTACAATTGACAAGAATATTTTTAACATCATTATTCACAATAGCCAAAATGCAGAAACAACCTAAATGTCCATCCAGCTGACAAAAGAATCAACCAATGTATTAAATCCTTAAAGTGAAGTGTTATTCAGCCATAAAATGAAACAAAATTCTGAATCACGCACCAACATAGATGAACCCTGAAAACATCAGGCTGGAAAAAGAAGCCCAATGTGACAAAACACATGTCACATGATGGTGTGTGTGCGAGATGTCCGGAGTGGGCAGCGTGCAGACCAGAAAGTAAATGAGTGGTTTCTGGGAGCTGGGAGAGGAGGCAAGGGTTGTGGAAGCTAAGAGTTATGGGTTTCTCATGGCTCTGGGGTTAGATAGCAGTGATGGATGAACAACCTTGAAAGCATGTTAAAAACCAAAGAACTGGGTACTTTGAAATGGTGAATTTTATAGCAATCAATGACATTTCAATAAAAAAGAAAATACTATCAAATTATGGTAATATTCCTAAATGCAGTGGGAAGGAGACTATTTCAAATATGGAAGAAACAAACTGAATAATCAAAAGGAGCTAGAAATGATTAAGGATGGGTCTACTTGGGGTTTTTTTTTTATTAGACTTCCTCTTTGACTAGAGAATAATGATATAATTTTCAAGAAGCTGAAGCATACTATAAAAATAATTTGGGGTTTTCTTCCTGGCATGGAACAACTTGGTGACAGTAGTGAGGCATTAAAGCTCAGCCTTTGCTAAAGTTGTTTCTGAATTCACAGGGGGAATATACAGAACCAGAAATATAATTAATGATATGTTTGCCTAACATCAAAGAGTAAGGGCCGTGGCTGCAGATTTAAGTCCCAAATGCACCTGCTGAAATAAAATGCCAGTGGCCTATTGTTCAGCACCAAAGACTGATCATCTCAGGTAGGCTTCTAGGTGGTAATTTAAAGAATATAGGATTGAAAACTTATCTTTTCAAGAAAAAAATAGATTGTTTTTTTAAAGCAGCATCTTTTGCCTGCTTACATAATGAAATAAACTCTGCCATTTAATGGCCAAAAATATTTTCCTTTCAAAACTGAATCTGTCTGAGCTTAGTATTCACAAAATAACTTAATTATTTTATGTTCATGTTGGTTTACAGGAAAGCTTCTATTGCTTTTACTGCTGGGTAAGTATATACATGAATTTAAACAGTTTTGCTTTGTTTTACTTAAAAATAATGTAGGCACCACTTTAGAAATAATAATATATACAAATGGGAGCGCCTGGGTGACTAAGTCAGTTAAGCTTCTCACTTCACCTCAGGTCATGATCTCATGGTTCATGGGTTCGTGAGTTCGAGCCCTGTGTTGGCCTCTGTGCTGACAGCTCAGAGCCTGGAGCCTGCTTTGGATTCTGTGATTCCCTCTCTCTCTGCCCCTCTCCTGTTCATGCTCTGCCTGTCTCCCAAAATAAGTAAACATTAAAAAAACACATAAAAATGCATCTCCATGTGAACTATATGCCGTACTTACTTCAGTCTAAAGAGCAAGTCCAAATGTCCACTTTCTATTCTTATGTACAAGAGAGACATATACACATGCACATACATGACACACATATAAATACACACACAGGG
The DNA here is from genome assembly GCA_004023785.1 of Mungos mungo. NCBI lineage: Eukaryota > Metazoa > Chordata > Mammalia > Carnivora > Herpestidae > Mungos > Mungos mungo. The sequence continues at coordinate 15,476 of PISW01005059.1, read as the reverse complement.
AAGAGAACCTGTATTACTCAGAAGCATTTATCATCCCTCATCTTATTTCCATTTTTTAATATAAAAGTCAATTCAAAATCCAAATACATGCAAATGTATGTGTTAAATTATGTTGTCTTCACTTTTTTTTTAACAGTTTTCTTTCGTTAAGAGACTCCTCCTTCGGCATCAGACCACTCCACAGACAGGTAATGAGTATTGTGGCCAAGCAGTAACACATTTCCAGAAAAAAAATGAACAATGTTTACTTCTTGTCCTAGCAAACATAGAGACAACTCAGCCCAGGATGCGTCATATAATTATTTTCATGATTATTAGTATGTAATAAACTCATTGTTTCTAAAAACTCATATAAAAATGTTTTAAACCAATCATGGGTTTTGAAGAATATAATAAATATACTCATTTTGTGTGTGTGTGCGTAGAATATTTTCAAGCATAGAAAATGCTTAGTCCTTCATCTTACAGCCTAGCATCGGTGCTTCTTCCATTTTATTTTGAAGATTTAATGATATATCAATTCATCCAAATATCGTCCTTGATAAAAGGAAGGTGATACTTGGAGGAATTAAAGAGCTTGTTGAAAGTTGCATACCTCGTAAATGACATCTAGATTTATAAAGTTTATTATTTATTTATTCATTTGTTTATTTTGAGAGAAAAAGGGATGAGGTGGGGTGAAGGGTGGAGAAAGAGAGAGAGAGAGAAGACCAGGCAAGCTCTCCACTGACTGCCCTCTTCGCAATGTAGGGCATGAACTCACGAACTCTGAAATCCAGAGTCAGACCCTTAACCAACTGGCCACCCAGGCACCCAAATAACATCTAGATTTAGATCAGTTTCTCAACCTCCTATCATAGATATTTTTACTATTGTCATATAGATAGCAATGCCTTTTTAAAGAATTGCCACGTAATTTTATGAGCAAGAAGACAATTGCGGCAAAAAATTGTGTTCTGCCTTACAGATATTTTGTGGCTGTCAGAAGAGTTACATGTGTATCTATCACTGTCCTGATCATTTTCTCAAAAGTTTAGACAAGAATATAGAAGAATGGATGGAGGGAATTGTTCATTCTTGACTGATTTTATTTTCTTGGGAATTACCAATAACCCTGGGATGAAAGTGACTCTATTGACAACATTTCTTGTTGTTTATCTCATTAATCTTTTTGCTAATATTGGAATGATCATTTTAATTATAATAGATTCCCAGCTTCACACACCTATGTACTTTTTCCTTAGGCACCTCTCTTTTTGTGACCTCTGTTATTCTACAGCAATTGGACCCAAAATGTTGGTAGATCTCTTAGCCAAAAACAAATCAATCCCATTTGTTGGCTGTGCTCTGCAATTTTTGATCTTCTGTATGTTTGCTGATTCTGAGTGTCTCCTGCTGGCGGTGATGGCCTTTGATCGGTACAAGGCCATCAGCAACCCCTTGCTCTATACAGTCAACATGTCCAGCAGAGTGTGCTCTCTGCTCATGGCCGGGGTTTATGTGCTGGGAATGGCAGATGCTTTGATACACACGGGACTAACATTCCGGTTATGTTTCTGTGGGTCAAATGAGATTAATCATTTCTTCTGTGATTTGCCTCCACTCTACCTCCTTTCTTGCTCAAATACAGATATCAATGAGTTGGCATTATTCACATTTTTTGGCCTCATTGAACTGAGTACCATTTTAGGAGTCCTTGTCTCTTACTGTTACATAATCCTATCAGTGCTGAAGATCCACTCTGCTGAGGGGAGGTTCAAAGCTTTCTCCACCTGCACCTCCCACTTAACTGCTGTTGCCATTTTCCAGGGAACCCTGCTTTTCATGTATTTCCGGCCAAGTTCTTCCTACTCTCTTGATCAAGATAAAATGATCTCATTGTTTTACACCCTTGTGATTCCCATGTTAAACCCACTGATTTACAGCCTGCGGAACAAAGATGTGAAAGAGGCCCTGAAAAAACTGAAAATTAAAAGATGGTTTTAAATATCACACACACTTTGTGGTTATTGTTTTTATAAAATTATATTGCATAACAGAAGAGAAATAAAGTTGTCTCTAAAACTTTAATTGAATAATGTAAGTTTGTTTTGAAGCCCTATAACAGTAATATTGCAGTTCCCTAAATATAACATGCTTTACTACGCATCTAGATTTTTATCTACAGTACTCCGTCTTTGTGGGAAATTTTTCTGATCTTTCTCATTTTGCCAGACTTTTATATGTTCATTTTTTCATTCATTCAGACGTTAATAAATTATACTTAGATTGAGTGTGTGCTTACTATGTAAACTTGAGTCTTTAGTGCTTTGTATTTCATGGCATGCCCAGTAGTTTTTATACTAATGAATCTTATAATGTACTCAAAAGCAACCAACATTACTTAACGAAGCACCAAATAATTCATAAGTTTCAAATTCATCATGAAGTAAAAAGCAGGGGGCTTTATCCGAAGAAAATGTCTAAATCTAGTGTAAAAGAAAGGCTCCAGATATGGCCAGAGATATTGAGTCTCAGATCTCAAAAGATGCAAGTTGAGAGAAGTAAAGATAGCAGGCAGAGTATCTGATAGAGAGGTCTTGAGGTGGCCAAGTCATGACTTTTTAGAGGTAAGGAAGTTGTGGTCCCAAAACATGGATGGACCTTGAGGGCATTATGCTAAGTGAAATAAGTCAGATAGAGACAGACAAATACAGTATGATCTCACGTGCTTGTGGAATCTAAAAATTGTGAACTTATAAAAGCTGAGGGTAGAATGGTGGTTGCGAGGGGCTTGGAGAGTGGACAGAATGGGGAGATGTTGGTTAAATAATACAAAACTTCTGTTACAAGCTGCATAGGTTTTGGGGGATGTAATGCACAGTATGGTAAACACAGTTAATACTGTATTACATAATTGAAATTTGCTAAGAATTTTCTCTTAAATGTTCTCAACACAATAAAACATTGGTAACTATGTAAGGTAATGAATGTGTTTATTAATGTTATAGCAATGATGATTTCACCAATTATACATATATCAGAACACATTGCATGCTTTAAAAATGCCCAATATTATATGTCAATTTGATCCCAAGAAAGCTGGGGAAGGGGAGAAGAAAAGGAGTCAAAATGGTTAGGTTATAAAGAGCAGCGGAAAAGGCTTTGGACATCATTGTGCTATAATTATCAAAATTCAACTCCTCCATCCATCCTCCAGGGAAATTTTTTCCTTTCTTTTCCCTTCTCAATCCTGGATAAATGTCCCTTTTGTAATGCATAGTAAAACATTTCCCTTAAACACTGCTTTAATATCATTCTGTTTATTAAATCACTGCTTCTAATATGTTATTGGAAGCATTCTTTGTTAAGAACTGAACATTTTGTTTCTATTATCCAAAGTACCTGCATATTGTCTGGGACGCAAAATGGAAAAACAAACAAATAAATGATAAATTTAAAAGACAAGGCAACACTTTTGAGTGTTTATTAGAAGTTAGTAGCACAGTTATATAACTTTAAAGTACGTGGCCAGAATATATTCATATAATATTATAATGTAACGCATTATTATACTATATATTATAGTATAGTATACATTTTATTTTCTATAACTTTTAAGAAAGTACATAAAGTGGTTGTGGATACCAAGGTAATGGGGTCTGTAAATACCTACATTTAGTTACACTAGAAATAAAGATCATTCATGTGTGTATGTTCTTGATATTGGTCTATTTCATCTTTTTCTGTTTAATTTTTAAGGACTAAAGAAGCTTGTTGAAATAACATGGGAATATCCTTATATTTAAAGAACCATATCAGACCCAAAGACACTCTTAATTACCCATTACAATTGTAGAAGCTAAAAGCCACTGGATTTCTTAGATTTTTCTAGCTGCTGTTTTTAGTTTTGTGCGTAAACATTTTTTTAATAGTTTATTGTCAAATTGGTTTCCATACAACACCCAGTGCTCTTTCCCACAAGTGCCCTCCTCCACCACCACCATTTTAGAGTGGAAGAAATAATTCCTTTGTTTTTTGAAGAGGGCATTTGTGGGACACTGTGACCTGTCACTGGGTGTCTACGGGAAAAGAAAAACTGTGAAAAATATTATTTTTTAACAAAATGTTTTAAAGGTCTTAAACTGTTCCATATTTTCTCAATGAACACAGGCACTTTTAAAATTAAGAACAGCAGCATGGAAGAAAGCATTGCTTAAAATATATAAATCTGGGGTGCTGGGTAGCTCAGTCAGTTAAGCATCCGACTTTGGCTCAGGTCATGATCTCACGGTTCATGGGTTCGAGCCCCGTGTAGGGCTCTGAGCTGACAGCTAGCTCAGAGCCTGGAGCCTGCTTCAGATTCTGTGTCTCCCTCTCTCTCTGACCCTCCCCTGCTCACACTGTCTCTCTCTCTCAAAAAATAAATAAATAAATAAATAAATAAACAAACAAACAAACAAATAAATAAAAATAAAGAAATAAATAAATAAAATATATAAGTCCAAGAAAAATAGAGTGTGAATGGATTACTATTTAAAATTAGAGGGTTTTTGTATACAATCTGATTAACCAGCCTTGGTCTGTTAAGTAGGACAGTCACCATATTTTCCAGCATCTGAAGACCGATTTGATCTACATATTAACTGCTTTTTCAGATCTAATGGGTGTGAACTAAGAAACAAGTACTTTTAAATCCCAGAAATGAAATTCCAAACATAGAATTGATCGATTCATCTAATTTTGGGTTGCCTCTTCCTAAATTTGAGGCCAGATAGATAATACAAATTTCAGAGGGCCACACACTTATAAATATGACCCTTTTTAGTTGCCAGTTATGCAAATTCAGAATTTCCTGGACACCTTGTAGAGTGGATATACAACTTTATTGGTATTCAAGAAAATAAAAATGAATACTGAAATGTAGTATATTATGATTCACCTACAGAATTGCAAAATATGTAAACAACCGAAATGCCAAATATTGATGAGGATATGGAACAGTCATGGCTCTTACACATTACCAATAGAAAGCAGAATTGGCATTTAACTTTGTAGAACCACGAGATCATGACCTGAGCCAAACTCAGATGATTAACTGACTAAGCCACCCAGGTGCCCCTATAGCTCCATTCTTTAAAAGAAATTAACTACCTTTTTAAAGTTTATTTATTTATTTTGAGAAAAAGAGAGAAAGAGGGAGGGAGAGCCAGAGAGAGGAGGGAGAGAGTCCCAAGAAGACTCAACATAGTCAGCACAGAGCCCAATACAGGGCTGGAACTCACAAACTTAGAGATCATGCCTTGAAACAAAATCAGGAGTCTGATGCTTACCCACCACCCAGGTGTCCCTTTATAATGCCATTCTTAATGGAAACTGAGATCCATTAGGCTACCTAAGTTGTAATAATAATGTGGCTATATAAGCTCAGGTTTAAATCATGGGAAGGAGGAGAGTGAAGGGAAGTTAGTTTATGTAGTCTTGAGGAGAATCCTTGTTTTAGGGCCTAAAGTTAGGTCCTGGTTGAACAAAATGGAACCTGTGGGATTTTCATTCACATCCCTCTATACAGGGGAGCACCCAAGGGAACAATTAATTTGAAAGGAATCAGAAGAAAGCACTGAGGACAATTCCACATCCCCCGAACATGTACCAAAGAAATGGGAACAAAAACAACACACTAATAAAAGGAAAAAAATGACAGAAAAAATCCTGTGCCCGTGCTAACTCCCATATAGTTTCTGATTAAACAGGAAAGTGCCCAGAGTACCCAAGTACACATGATAGCATATGCCTAACACATTTTACCTTCTTTCCCCCTCAAGTTTTGCATTTACTGGTTTAGAAGCAAATAAATTAACTGCATCAAGACTCAGAAAATACAGCTGATAGGCATAATTATTATACATTATCTGGAGATATTTATGTACAGTAGATATCCAGTGGATCCAGAGAAAGCTGTCCCATCTTAATCGGCATGTGGTAAATTGTCACTCAGAACATGGCCACTAAACAGAGTATCCTCTGGGGCTACCACAGAGCACAACTTCAGAGGCCACTGATTTCCTATATTATCTGTTTACTCTCTGGAATCCCACAATGCAGCCACCTTCTACGTTACTTTCTCTTCACCCCAAAATCAGTGATGTTCAAGGGTTCAGTTTAATATACACTAAGGAGCATGTCTCCATTTGGTGATGCTCCATCAGTCACACAGGCTGTAATCCCTCCGCATTCGCGAACCAACTTAGAGGAACTTGGAGTTGTTTAGAATCCTGGGAATCTGTCATTACCGGTTTTGTTAATTTTCAAATGAGACTTTAAAGCAAACACACTTTAGCTTTCTTTGAGATTAGCCAGGAGAATTCTTTCCAGAGAGGGATTTATTTCATGATGCGGACATCAGGAATCTATCGAAAGTAAGGGCATTGCTTCCAGAAAAGCCTAATATCTGTGAGACTCCAGATGCCCATGTCTGCCTCTGTACGAGGAGCTTGTTAATACATAAGATAACATATTAAATATGAGATATTTTAGAGTAGTGAAAGAAGTAATATATGAAAAAAAGGTCTTTCTTCCCTTAAGTCCATTTCAAAGGATTTCCAAATAGAAACACAGCATCTGATAAATTATGTGTGCACACTTTCATTCATTTCAAGTTATTTATGATATAAAGAATTGCATATTATAGGGAAGGGAAACTTTTACCATGTTCTCTGGCCAGTCTAATAATTAAATTGGCATAAAACAGACTAACAGGAGAAAAACATTTAATTTCATATACTTGGAACTCATAGAAATACAAGATGCAGGGACCAAAGCAGGCAGCTTTTATACATTTTACACAAGGAAAAAATACAGACATGAAGAACTGGAAAGTCAGAGAAGTTTGAACTTTGGGGAGTAAATTAGTAAAGAAGTAATAAGGTTTCTCAATACAGCCTTTTTGAATATGACATTTCCTGGTGATAAGAATGTCTCTGTCCCTCCTGGTACAGGAAATGCACTTTTCACCTGGAACATTTAATCCATCTTTTAGAGGGGAAAAGAGAGTCAGTATGTCCTTCTTGCATCTAAAAAAACATCTCTAGTTCAGTTGTAGATATTAATATATTTTTGTGGTTTAATTTTCCCTCAGTTATTTTTCATAAAAATAAAAATATTCACCTCTGGTAAACAAAATCATGTCCTTTTTTTGTGGAGAAAAGCTTAATTAACTATACATTTTTACCACATAGTGAATTAGGATCAACTGTAGAGATGTAAGTCCTAACAGCTATTGAACAAAAATAGTATATTATCTTCTTATTTAGTTACAAAAACCAGTAACACATTATTAGTCATTTTTGTTCAGGTAGACTTTTCTCCATTAAACACAGACCCGTATTATTTTTATAATAAAGATAGGAACTCAGAATAAGGGTTTTATGGTGAGGTTGTATTTAATGCATATTTTTAAATTTTAAAAGCTATCACCATCTGTTAAATATGGCCAAAAATATCAAAAATATGTTTGACTTGAATTCAGATATAAGAGAGAGAAAGTGACAGAGAGATATAGATTTATAGGCAGAGCTAGCTAGCTAGCTATCATATATCTATCTGCCTGTGTGTGTGAGAGAGAGTGATAGAAATGGCTATAAATGCTATTCCTGCCAATTATTAAGCAGAATATAAAGAATACCCTAATGATTACATACATAAACCACATACCATATTCTTTCTTGCTATTTATCTATTTCACCTGTCCTTGCTCTAGTTTCTGATAATAAAAGAACTGAATCCACTTATTGAGAGAACATATAGATGGCATATATTTGAGGGACCATGTGAGACTCAAAGACACTCTTAATTAACCATTACCATTGTAGAAGTTAAAAACATTGAATGTCTTCTATTTTCTAGCTGCTATTGCAAAATGCCTTTGTGTGAAAACATTTCAGAATGGAACTAAAGCCCAAGGAGACTCCCAGGTTTTCAAAGGAACATTTATGGGATGCTGTGACTTCTCACAGAGTATCATGCTGAAAAAAAAAACTATGGAGAATTTTATTTTATTTTTTATAAAAGATTTCAAGGGTTTCAACCTATATGATATTTTTCCAATTAACACGTACTTTTATGGAGCTCTTTGCTTAGGAGTAGCAGCATGGTAGAAAACATTGTTTGAAATGCCTTGTTCAAGAAGAAAGGGGTATCAGTGGATTACTACTAATTTAGAGTGTGTAAACCTAGAATCAGATTAATCCATCTCTCTCCCTATGGCAGCGATATATTATAGCACTAAAAGCTGATTGATCTACGTATTGGCTATTTGATCAGATCTTGTGGTTTTTTACTGGAGGATAAGACATTTAAGCCCTAAAAATGGAATTACAAAAATAGAATTGACTGATTCAATTAATTGTGAGTCTCCTATCTCAGAAGTTATGAAATTGAATAACACATTCTAAAAAATATTTTTTAAGGAATCATGACTCAAACAGAAAGGTTGGCAGATGGCCTATAACGACTATCTTGGTATTTTATATAAGGAAACACCACATTAAGAGGCTTTATGTATGCTAGCCTGTCCACGTCAATCCTCATCTCAGCCTCTCATACATTGTATTCTTCTCACACGTTGCCAAAGACTGGTGTCAAAGAGCTGCTTATCAGGGCCAAGGGGAAATCTTTAAATATGGTGACATAAGAGGCCCCAACACCCCGCTTCCCACGGACCCAGCAAATGAATAGCTCCACATGTTACAATCCCTTTATAATGAAATCACAAAACTAGCTAAGTGACTCCTACACATCAGGCAAGTTAGCAAAAGCAAGTACAAATGTAGGTCTTTTGTAAAAACATAGTGGTATACAACACAAATTTACTTTGTTTTTTCAAATTTTTGTTTACCTTCTAGTTAGTTAACATAGAGTGTAATATTGGTTTCACGAGCAGAATTTAGTGATTCATCACTTACGTATAACACCCAGTGCTCTTCCCAATAAGTGCCCTCCTCCCTACCCATCACCCATTTAGCCCATCCACTCCTCCATCATCAACCTTCGGTGTTCTCTATTGTTAAGATTATCTAATGGCTTCCTTCCTTCTCTCTCTTTTTCTTTTCCTCTATGTTCTTCTGTTTTGTTTCTTAAATTAACATATGAGTGAAATCATACAGTATTATGTCTTCCTCTGATGAATTATTTCACTTAGCACTGTACCCTCTAGATCCATCTACGTTATTGCAAAGGGTAAGATTTCATTCTTTGATGGTTAATACTACATAGTGTGTGTGTGTGTGTGTGTGTGTGTGTGTGTACACACCACACCTTCTTTATCAATTCATTAATCGATGGACATTTGGGCTCTTTGTATAATTTGGTTATTGTTGATGCTGCTGCTATAAACATTGGAATCATATATCCCTTTGAATCAGTATTTTTATACCTTTTGGGTAAATACTTAGTAGTACAATTGCTGGGTCATAGAGTAATTCTATTTTTAACTGTTTTCAGCAGCAGCTGCACTAGTTTGCATTCCCACCAACAGTGTAAAAGGGATTGCGTTCCTCCACATCCTCACCAACATCTGCTGTTTCCTGTGTTGTTCATTTTAGCCATCCTGACAGGTGTGAGTTTTGATTTGTATTTCCTTGATGATGAGTGATGTTGAGCATCTTTTCGTGTATCTGTTAGTCTTCTTTAGAAAAATGTCTATGTCTTCTGCCCATTTCTTACTGAATATTTATTTTTTGGGTGCTGAGTTTGATAATTTCTTTATAGATTACTAATCCTATACAAAGTTTCAGAAAGCAGAAGAAAACTACACACATTATATGTCAATTGTATCACAATAAAACCAGGACATAATACCCTAATGAAAATACATAAATGAACACACACACACACACACACACACACACACACACACACAGAGAGAATACACATACATATATAAAAATTTAATGAGATTATTTTATCTATTTTTTAATTTTATTTTCTTAGTGGATAATTTTTTGCCTCATTACTTCATTCCACATATTCACCTTCAGTATGCATCTCCTTTTTCTTTTCTTATTTTCTCATCATGTGCATTCATTAGTAAATATATGATTATCATTTGCTTTCCATAAAATACTGTATAATTCATTGCATATTAACTTTCCCAATTAACTGTAGTCTTTTGCAAAACCTTCTACACTAATATAAAGGACACCAATGTATTTTTTCATGATTATATAATGTTCTTAATCTATTTATTCCCTTATTTGTGAACATCTCTTTGTTTCCAGTTTTGATTACTATTAACCTCATTAATACAAAATAATTATATTTGTAAAAAATATACACTGCTTGAAAGCTGGTCTGAGAAAGATAATTATTTCTTCCACACTGTATTCATCAAAACAGTCAAAGTCCAACCAATTTAATAGGAAGGAGTAAAGATATCATGTGTCTGTGATATCAAATGTCAAAGAATTTGAAATCATCTTTGATTAGACACAACTACCATCAATCAACTATAGAACCTTGAAAATTCTCATTTTCTCATTCTTTTGTTTCTCATTCTATTAGGTTTTCATATATTCAAATTAAATATGTAAGTATATGTGAATGAATTTTTTGTATTACTGGCAAGCATACACAGAACAAAATGCACTAATTGAAAAGATATTGAATTTCACATTAGAGAAAGGAGGAATAGGTAGATGAAAGTTTGTACCAGTCAGGGCAATGTGAAGAATTGGTTAGCTCTGGTTACTGCTTATGCACATCAATGGTGCCAGGGACCAAGAGGACAGGCAAAGGTTCAGAGGTCATTGAGCATTACATCATAGTCATTGGAAGGGATTTGAAGAGGACACAAAATTACACTCCAATACTTCTCAACTTTGTAAAAAATTACAATAAATAAAAGCAAACAAAAATCTTAAGAAACAATAGAATCTTTTCTTTTTCAACTTTACTTTGGCTATTTGGATCTTTAGTGGTTCTTTACAAATTTCAGAATTGTTTACTAGTCATCAAGACAAAAAACTTCTGCACTGTGAAGGAAACAATTCACAAAACTGAAAGGCAACCTACAGAATGAGAGAAGATATTTTCAAATGACATATCGAATAAAAGACTAGTGTACAAAATCTATGAAGATCTTATCAAACTCAATAACTAAAAAATAAATACCTAGTTAAGAAATGGGTAGAAGACATGAATAGACATTTCTTCAAAGAAGACATACAAATGGCTAATAAACATATGAAAAACTGTTCAATATTACTCGTCATCAGGGAAATACAAATCAAATCCATGAAGAGATAGCACCTCACATCTGTCAGATTGGCTATTTTAACAACTCAGGAAACAATAGATGTTGGTGAGAATGCAGAGAAAGGGGAACCCTCTAACAGTGCTGGTAGAAATGCACACTGGTGCAGCCATTCTACAAAACAGTGTGAAGTTCCCTCAAAACACTAAAAATAGAACTACCCTATGATCCAGCAATTGCAGTACTAGATACTTACCCCAAAATTAGGAAAATATTGATTTAAAGAGGCACATGCACCCCAATAATTATAGCTGTGCTATCAGCAATAGTCGAAATATGGAAAGAGCAAAGAGTACAAATGTCCATTTACTAGTGGAAAAAGAAGATGTGGTATACACACACACACACACACACACACACACTGGGATATTACTCAGCCATCAAAAACAATAAAATTTTACCATTTGCAATGATTTAGACAGAACTGGAGAGTATAATGCTAAGCAAAATAAGTCAGAGAAATAAAAATACTACATGAATTCACTCCTACGTGGAACTAAACATAACAGATGAACATTGAGGAAGGAAAGGTAAAATAAAATAAGAAAAAAACTGAGATGGAGGCAAATTATAAGAGACACACTATAGAAAACAAACAGGGTTGATGAAGGGAGATGGGTGGGGGATTGGCTAGATGCATGATGAGTATTAAGGAGAGCACTTGTAAGGGCGCCTCAGTGGCTCAGTTGGTTGAGTGTCCAACTTTGGCTCAGGTCATGATCTCATGGTTCAGAAGTTCAGTCCCTGCATCAAGGGGCTGACAGCTCAGAGCCTGGAGCCTGCTTTGAATTCTATGTCTCCCTCTCTCTCTGCCCCTCCCCTGCTCATGCTCTACCTCTGAAAAATAAATAAATATTTTTTAAATTTTAAGAAAAAAGGAGGGCACTTGTGATTAACACTGGGTGTTGTATGTAAGTGATGAATCAGTGAACTCTACTCCTGAAACTAACATTGCACTGTGTGTTAACCACGTAGAATTTAAATAAAAATTTGAAAATAGAAAAAAGAAACAAAAAATGCCTTGTTTTTTCTTAAACCTTTCCCATGCACACATGTACTTATGATCTATATTAGTTGAAACAGTCCAAAAAAACCTCTTTATTCCAACTATTTGTTTATCACCTAAAGCCTAACCACTTAAAATACTTAGTAACACAATTTCAATTTATACAAGTGCTGGTGCAAGGGGTGCAGGATAAACACAAATTAGCCAAGTGCAGCAATTATTAGGAAAGAGTTTATAATGTAAAAAATACATATCTGAAAAGAATAAAGATAATGCAAGAAAAAGGATGCTATGTATAGTGGATGTGATGGTCACAAAATACTTTTTTAAAATTTATGTTTTTATTTTGAAAGAGAGAGTGTGAACAGCAGGAGAAGGGCACAGAGAGGAGGAGGGGAGGAAAGATAATCCCAAGCAGGCTCCACACCAGCAGCATGGAGCCTGATGCGGGGCTTGAACTCACGAATCATGAAATCATGACCTGAGCCGAAACCAGGAGTCAGACACTTAACTGACTGACATACCCTGTGCTCGCTTCAGAACACATGTACTAGCCATAAAATCATTCAAACTTATTAAATTAATATATTTAAAGATATAGAAAGTAATTAACAGATAAAGTAATTAAGTAGAAGGTCTATATGAGTTTCATTAGAAGTCTGATTCGATTGGAGGGAGATGATACAGACTCAAGGTGACAGTGAATCATACTCAAAAAATCATTTTACCTTCCTAGCGATGATCCATTTGATGCAACAGCGAAGAATTTAAATTCAGCCTTTGCAATAAATAAATAAATAAATTCAGCCTTTGAGAAAATTGTTGCAACATTCAGGGGGTAAAATACAGAACTAGAAATCAAATTAATCACAGTTGTGTAATATAGAAGCATGAGTACAGAGGCTTGAGAGATTTAAATCCCAAATGACACTGAGTAAAAATAAATGCAGTATAAATGCAATCTGTGTATAGCGTTCACCTATCAAGGGCCACACAGAAAGGTTTGCACATCACAGGGAGGTTTCTGAGTTACTAAATATAAAGAATCAAGAAAAAAAATGCTTATATTTGGGAAAATAAGGAATCAAATATTTTAAAAAGCATAAATGATTTTGTTACTTATTTCCTTCGGTTAATAATCTGCAATCAAATGGCAAAAAAAAGAGGCATTTCTCATTTAAGCATAAGCAAGGTGAATCAGATTCATCTTGAGAACTAAATAAGCAATTTTACTTATTTGTATCCATATATATATGTTTATATACATATATACATACATATATATATATGAAGTGTTTTACAAATGGAAAGGGAAATGCAAACTTAAGATTTTCTCTATTTTTTTTTACCAGTAATAGTTGAGATATCACTACACAAATACTAATTTGTGTAAATTCAACCCATACGAACCACATATTATATTTACTGAAATATGCAATAATTTCAGTTAGTACTCATATTCCAGTTTTCATATATCAACAGAAAGACAGGTATATGCAGACGCACTCACACATACACGGATGCCTATAAATCAAATTTATGCTTATTACTCTTATTTCCCTATTTATATCAAACAAATCAGTTTTTAAATCCAAAGAGATGGAAATGTATTGGTAAATTCTGCTGTATCTACCTATTCTTAATAATCTTTTTTTTCTGGTTAAGAGAAATGTCTTACATGTAAATAATATAAATGTGGCAAAGTAGTAATATATTATGAGACAAAGTTTATTAAGATATATCTAATGTCTCTATAAACACTAAAAACAATGTGGGTGGAAAGTCACAAACATATTGTCCATTATTCTTAAATCAAAGATATGTTCATTGTTTCTGAATTTAATAAGTCTTAAATAAATAATGCTTCCCTTTTTTAAAAAATGCTTATTATTTATTTTGAGAGAAGTGTGCACAGGCTTGTGAGTGGGGAAAGAGCAGAGAATGAGGGAAAGAGAGGATCCAAAGCATGTTGCACACTGTCCCTATAGAGCTCAACTCTGTGCTCAATTGCAAGACCATGAGATCATGACCTGAGCCCAAAGCAAGAGTCCTATGCTCAACCCACTGTGCCACCCAGGCATCACAAACAAATTACGATTCTTGGAGAACGCCATAAATGTAATCATTTTATGGTCAATTAGACATCCATATTTTTAAGTTTTTAATTTTTTTTAATTTTTGAGAGACAAAGAGAGAGAGTGTGATCAAGGGAGGACAGGAAGAGAGGGAGACACAGAATCTGAAGCATGCTCCAGGCTCTGAGCCGTCAGGACAAAGCCCAGTTCAGGACTCAAACTCACAAATTGTGAGATTGTGACCTTAGCCGAAGTGAGATGATTAACCGACTGAGCCACCAGATATTTATATCTAAAATATAAAAATTCATATTCAAACTTTGTTGCTAATTGAGGTGTAACTTGCATATTATAGTTGAACAGTAATGACTGACTGCTGATACAAAGCAATGAGAGTACACATAAATCATATACCCTGTGGACAATATCCAAATTTAGAATCAATCTTTCTCTAAATTCTATCCCAAACACTTTAACTCTTACCAGCAATATAACCATGAAACTTTGGACTTCTGTCTTAAGGTTAAGACTATAAAGAATATAATGTGTTTTTAAAAATCCTTTTTGATTTACAGATGATACTTTTGTGAGTGTCAAGAAAAGTTAAAGGCTTTGCTCTACCATTTCTTAATCATTCAGTAGCATTTGGTCTTCTGTGAATTAATTCCTTCTCTTTGGAATTAGCAATAACCCTGGAATTAAAGTGACCCTAATTTATCACATTTGTAATTGTTTACCTCATCATTCTTGTTGCAAACCTCAGGATGATCATTTTAATCAGAACGAATTCCCAGCCTTCACACACCAATGTATTTCTTTCTGAGCCACCTCTCTTTCAGTGACCTCTATTATTCTACAGCAATTGGACCCCGGATGTGGTAGGCTTCATTGCCAAGAACGAGTCCATTACACCATACACAAAAATAAAATCAAAATGGCTGAAGGACCTGAATGTGAGACAGGAAACCATCAAAACTCTCGAGGAGAAAGTAGGGAAAAACCTCCTAGACCTCCACCGCAGCAATCTCCTACTTGACACATCCTCAAAGGCAAGGGAAATGAAATCAAAACTGAACCCTTGGGACTTCATCAAGATCAAAAGCTT